>LR990665.1:10000-151523 GCA_905147715.2 Xestia xanthographa
CACACTGCCGATCCCCAGTTGGGTGGGATCGGCATTGGCACGCGCCCGTACCAAAATAGACGCGTACGTCTCCCCACGCTCCGCAGCCTCCGCGGTGAGCGTCACCACGACGGCTGCGGTTTTTGGGGGGACTAGCTGTCTCTTTCCCCTCCCTCTCCCTTTTCCCTTCCCATTTCCCTTACCGGTCGTCTGCGACTGGCTCGGAGCGGTGGTGGCGGGGACGACAGGGACGGCTGTTTCCGTCTTCTTCCCTTTGCCTTTCCCCTTACGGACCACTTCCGTCCACTCGTTGGACGGGGTGGTCGAAGGCAGAAGGACGTCTTCCACCTGAGAGGAGGAGGACGGCCCCGGCTCACACTGCCTCTTATCCACCGCAAGCGGCGGTCGGAGGCGTTTCTCCGGTAAGAGCCGGTCCTCGATGCCTGCTAAGCAGGCTCTTGTGAAGGCCCTCTCCTCCATTACAACCTTGCGGATGATATCCTCAAGGTTGGAGGAGGGGCCCTCCACCGCAAGGCTCGCCTCGGCTTGTAGTGGCCGGGCCGTGGCATCAGCTAGCTTCTGATGAAGCTGGCTGACCTCCGACTGCAACCGATCTATTTTCGCCTGCAGTTGCCGCGTCTCGTCGGTGGCCTTCCGCCGAACCAACTCCGCGACGACACCGCGCATGCTCGCGGCCCGGCTCTTGAGGGCCTTCTGAAAGGTCCCCTTTAAGTTGGAGGACTTAGAGGCGACCTCCACAATCTCCCCCTCGTCCTCCTCTGCCATTCTCTCCAGCTCGGCCAGAGAGTGGTCCGCGTATAGAACGCGGGACGCACCGTACCCGGATCTGGCCCGCGCGACTTGCGCCCGCTTCTCGTTTGCAACGACCCGCTCCTCCAGCTCTTGCTGAAGCTGCGCCCGCCGAGCCAGATCCAACTGGCGTTGGGCGTCCGCGAGCCCAACGACGTGGGTATCCGCGGCCGCCGTCGGCTTTTTAGCCTTCGGCAGCCTCGTCGACCCCGAGCCCGAGGAGCCCTCGGACTCACCGCTCCGGTGGACCCGCTTCCGCGTACGGGAGTCGTCCGCGTCCGACACAGTAACAAGTTCGTCGTCAGACGACTCACTCACCCTTCCGAAGAAGCTAGCCGCAGACGGCGCGCGGCTAGTTTCCGACGCCGAAGCATCATGGTGGCCCTGAGAAGGGCCTTTTGGTTGGCCCTGAGAAGGGCCTTTGGGTTGGCCCTGAGAAGGGCCTTTTGGTTTTAAAAAGCGCCCGCAGGCGTCCCGCGAGGGTTTAGGCATAGCCTCCGCAGAATCGTAGGTCACACAAGGCAAAGATAAAATACGCTACGAGGTCACAGAGCACTTTGGCCAACCCAGTCTGCCACTCCGTTACGGTGGTCAGAACTGGGCTGTTTCCAGGGGACACGACGTGGACGTAAGCTCTGTGGGGGGGTCCCCCAACCTAACCTAACCTAACCTAACCTAACCTAACCTAACCTAACCTAACCCTAACCTAACCTTTTTTTTTTTTTTTTTTTTTTGACGCTGTGAAAAAATGCATTGCGCATACCCTACCATCGGGGGACGGGAGGGGTATGTGGGACTCCCCGGGCGGACCCGGTATACCCACTAAAACGACCCAGCGCATTCCCGCTTCGTCCGAGTGGCGGGGGACTGGGAAACCGGCACAGCCTTTACTTCCAGTCCTCCGCCGACGATTGCAAGGCAGACCCCCCTCACACCCTCACGGGTGTGGGGGGGTCGGGAATGACCGACGAAGATGACGGGTGCAATGCGGGCGCAGGCACCCCCGTGCCTGTAGCCCGCCCGTCACCATGAGGAGGGAGGGCTCGACGCCTTCTCCCCCTTCTTCGTCTGCGGAGCGGCGCAGCGAGAGGATCGTCCTCCCGCGCGCGCTCCGCCTCCTCCTTCTGCGAGAGTACGTCCTCGCAAAAGGAGGCTACCGCTGAAACCTAACCTAACCTAACCTAACCTAACCTTTTTTTTTTTTTTTTTTTTTTTTTTTGTTGCCGGGGTGGAAAATCCACACGGATGTCCTCCACCCTGGGGCGGGCGGAGGGGTCTGTCGGACTCTAACCGACTAAAAACCACCCCGGTGTTCCCTTCCCACACTTGCACCGGAGATCATGGGAACTAGTGCGCCTTCCACGATCCCCGGCTAGTGCTGGCCCGCCTCTGCGGGCCACATCATGTTTGCGGGGGGAGTGAGGTGTACTCCCCCCGCAACGCCAATAGGGGCGCGCGCGGAACACTACGCGCCACCGCCTCGGGTCCAGTTATTCGGCGGGGCGGCGGACGTCCCCAAGTCCACCGTCCCTCTGGACCCGTTTAGGGGGGCCGGAAGAGGGCGTTGTCCGCCCTCCTCCGACGCCCGACACGTCTGCTGCGGGTGGGGAGAGCGGTCTCGACCTCCCTCAACCTCTCCGCAGCCTCCTTCTGTGAGATGACCGTTTCACAGAAGGAGATCACCGCATCCCACGATTCTGCGCTCCCGACCATCGCACGAGCGACGGCCGGCAGCGACAGATCGGCTCCCACTTCTGTCACGAGGGCACGGCGCGGCTCCTCCCATGCGACACACTCTGCCAGCGTATGCCGCGCCGTGTCCTCCAGACAATGGACGCAGTGATGACACCGGGCGTCCGGCTCCCTGTTTATGCGACACAGGTATTTCCCGAAGCAACCGTGGCCCGAAAACACCTGCGTCGCCCGAAACGACAGGGAGCCGTGCCTTCTCTCGAGCCATTCCTCGAGCACTGGTCGGATCGCCTCGATGGTAGCGAGGCCGGCGGTAGGGCGCAAAAGCCTCTCCCGCCACTCCGCCACCATGACCTCGCGGAGCTGAGACCAACGCAGATCGATCTCTCGCTGTATCGGTCCACCGCCCCGCGTTTGCACCTCTTCGCGCCACCAGTACAGTGACGCGAGGACTCTCGCCTCTAGGTCCCAGGGTGGCGACCCGGCCAGTGCACAAGCCGCCTCATAGGAGACTGTGCGATACCCCCTGACAGACCTGACGGCCATCGCCCTCTGCGGCTTTCGCAGGATCGCGATACTGCCGGCCGTCAGGTCAGAGGCCCACACCGGGGCCCCGTACAGGGCCATGGATCGCAAGACCCCCAGGTACAATCTCCTACAGGCGGTGCTCGGGCCCCCCAGATTGGGAAGCAGCGTTGCGAGCGCGCCCGCCGCGCCCATCAACTTGGGCGCCAGCCGCTGGAAGTGGGGGCCGAAGCTCCAACGGCTGTCGAGCACCAATCCCAGATACTTCATGGTGGATTCGACAGCGATTGGAGTATCCCCGACCACAATATGTGATCCCGGCGGCGGCGCCCGCCGGGGGCCGTGAAAGACCACGGCCTCCGACTTGTTGAGGGCCACCTCCAGGCCCAGGCGCCGTATGCGGCCCACAACCTATGAGACCGCAGCCGTGGCCAGCAACGCTGCCTCCCTGTACGAGCTCCCCCGGGCCGTGACCAGTGTGTCGTCCGCGTAACACACTAGGGCCACCCCCGGTTGGAGCTCACCTCTCAGCACCCAGTCGTAGCCGATGTTCCACAGGGGTGGGCCGACGACCGAACCCTGTGGAACACCGCACGACATGTCGCGCCGGCCTCCGCCGTCGCGTCCCCTGTAGGTGACACACCTTTCCGCCAAATAAGCCCCAACGATGCGGCGGAGGTACGGGGGCACCCTGTGATAACACAGCGCCTCCCGAATGCAACTCCAGGGCAGGGTGTTGAAAGCGTTGGAGATGTCCAAAGACACCGCCAACATCACCCCGCCCCGGGACACCGCTTCCTCCGCCAGGACTCTTACCCGCATTATGGCGTCCACAGTGGAGCGCCCATGCCGAAAGCCGAACTGGCTATCGTCCAGATCCGGCCCCTCTCTGTACAAGTGGCCGGCGAGGCGGGCAGCAATAATCCGCTCGAAAAGCTTACCCACCTCGTCCAGCAGCACTATGGGCCGGTATGCGGATGGCGAATCCGCTGGGCGCCCCGCTTTCTTGAGCAGGACCAGACGACCCTTTTTCCACTCACTAGGGAATTGGCCCTGCTCAAGACACGCTGAGTAGAGTCCTCTCAGCTGGGGCTCTAGCTCTTTCAGAGCGAGGGCAAGCGCGCCGCCAGGAACTCCGTCGGGTCCCGGAGCAACGGTTTTGGCCCGAAGCCGCGTTATTGCCGCCCTCATCTCTGCTTCTGTCACCTCGGGGACGCTGACGTCCTCCTCATCCGTTGGCTCTGTGGCTGTGGGCAAAGCCATCGGCGGCGGTACATGCTCTTCTCTAGCAGGGAAGAGCGTTGCGACCACTTCCTCCAGCAGCTGAGGCTGCAGACTCTCAGTGAGTGGGGGCGCCCAGGCACGAAGTTTCCCTCGGACCGCACGATAAGGGCGCCCCCACGGATTCACGTCGAGGGTCGACAACATCTCCTCCCTGGCTCGAGTCCTAGCCTCGCCGACGGCCAGCCACAGAGCCTCCTTGGCCGCGCGGTACACCTCATACAGCGCGGCCTCTTCCTCCGGAACCCGACGACGTCTCCTCCGGTATCGGGTGTACTGGCGTCTCACCTCTACGCACTTCACGCGCAACTGCGCGATGACGGCGGACCACCAATACAGCTGGCGCCTTGTGGGTTGGGTGACGCGGGGCATAGACGCATCGCAAATTTGCGTCATTGCCCCGCGGAACCACTGCGCCTCCGCTTCGACGTCGACGGGTTCGTTCGTCGTTGACTCCCGGACCCAGGCCTGCAGGATTGCGGCCTCCTCGAGAAGCTCCCTGTCGATACGCTTATATGACCAGCGAGGACCATCCATTTGTGGGGCCGTTGGGCGACCGGCGCCCGCAGTCTGGGCGGAGACGTCAAATCGAATATATCGATGGTCCGACAGCGTCTCCACCTCTACGGCAACTCGCCAGTCGCGCACACGGCTTGCAATAGCGGGGCTTGCGAACGACACGTCCACTATGGACCCGCCCCGCTGCCGCACGCACGTGTACACCGAGCCCCGATTCAGGACGATCAGGTCGGTCTCGACCGCCCACTCCTCCAACACCTCACCCCTGGGATCGGTGATCGGGGATCCCCATGCCGCAGACTTGGCATTGAGATCCCCGAGCACCAGCACCGGGCGAGGATGGAACCGGCTCACGACGGCACCTAGCTCGACAAGGAACTCCTCAAAGTCAGCGAGACTCTTGTTGGGGGAGAAATACGCCCCAATTGTGACTATGCCGTCCACGAGGGCAGCCACCCAACCATGACCTCGGGACGGACTGTCAAGAGTCCCGCCAATGATGGCCACCGAGCCATCCAGGTCCCCTACCCAGTTATCGCGGGGGGGGACAAAATACGGCTCGGCGACCACAGCCACGTTGATTAACCACTCCGCCATGCTCTGGAGCAATAGATCCTGAGCTCTGGTGGCGTGGTTAATGTTCGCCTGGAGGAAACGGTATTGTGCCATTAATGACATTCCATTTCCTCGGCTCCTCCTTCCCTGGGTCGGGAGTCGGGCTGTGGGAGAGGCGCAGTTTCTCCGACAGCTCTAGACCTCTTGTTTTTAGACTTGGGTGCCTTGCAGGCCTTCCCGCCAAGTCTGTGCTCCGAGCGTTTCCCTGCAGCTGCGCAAAGGCTGCAGTTTGGCGCACCAGAGCACTGGGCCGCCTTGTGGCCAGGTCGACCGCAGCGGAAACATAGTTCACGGCCTCTTGGGAGGTAGGAGGTGCGGTTGCAACCGCCGTCTTCTTCCTCCTCTTCCTCTTCTTTTTGCCGCGGCCCTCTCCACCCACCGTCACATGGCCGGGAGAAGCCGTCGCCGGGGGCTGGGACGTCGGAACGAGGGGTGCGGACGCAACCTGTTCGGGCGTCCCCGAACCCGCCGCGGGCTTTTTGCCCCCCTCTGGAGGTTTTTGCGTGATCTGCGTGGGCTTTGTCCTCGCAGCCTCTTCTATCCTCCGCCTATCCGCCGCAAGCGGGGGCCGGAGGATCTCAGCTGGGGGCAGTCGAGACTCGATTGCCTCCAGGCGGGCACTCACCAGAGAGGGTGGCGAGAATCTGCATGGTGCAGTGTGGGGACACTGCACCATGCAGATTCTCGCCACCCTCTCCACGTCGTAGTCCGACAAACTTTGAGTTGGTGGCGCCGCATGTGCAGGGGCCGACGAGGGAGACGCCTGCTGCTGACCAACATTTCGCAAAGCGGCAAACTGCCGCTTGAGGTCCTCCAGCTCAGATCGGAGACGGCTGTTCTCCGTCCACAACCTCGCCGTCTCCTCCGAGGTCGTGTGGTCATGGAGAACCTGAACCGCCTCCCTGATCCCCTCTGCCGCCTCTTTGAGGGCGCGCGTGAATGAGCCCTTCAGGTTGCCGGATTTGGTGGCAACCTTGAGGACAATGTCCACGCCGTCCATCGCTTGGCGGCTGAGAGCCTCTGCTGTCAGGCTCTCCCCACTGGCCACCTGGACAGACCGCCGCTCTCGGGCCTGTCGGGCCATTTCAGCCACCTCATCGGCCGCGACCGCTCTATTCTGAGCACGTTTCGCGGCGTTGGCCTCCGTCTTTGTGCCCACAAGAGCGACGGTGACCCCTCCAAGGTCGTTGACTGAGACCGCGGGTGAGACGCGATCCGAGTCACTTGCCATCGGCGTATCGGGGCGTTGCTTCAGGAAGCTGCCCCGGAGTTCGCGTGACACTGCCGGACTGTTCGTCCCGCGACCTCTGCCTCTCCTGGCTGTCGGCACCTTGGTGGCTGGCAGGTTCTCCTCACTAGAGGACAGACCCGCCGCCGAACCCGCGTCCGACTGACAGCCTCTGGAACGCTTCCCCCAAAACTTGGAGGGTGCGGCGGCCGTAACTGCACGCGGTGTGTCTTCCGACTCCGACATGCACACCCTCTCCAGAACCACGCGTGGCTCTACTGGAGCCTCTGCTCCCACTCTCAGTGACGCAGCGCCGGAGTCCGACACTGCGTCTGCGTCCGCCACGCGGCGCTCACCCGGCCTTCGGTCGGGTGGTTTAAACGAGATCAGGTCTTCGAAAGACCGTGATCTTGAGCCTCCTTGGCTCTCGTTGCCTTTGGCAAGCGGAAGAGAATTGTTGCCCTCCCCAGAATACGGGGGGCTTGACGGCCCCGAAGGGACCGTGACGGATTCTCCAGCTGCTGAGCAGCTGGTACCGCCCTGGGGTACAACTTTGCAATTCTTCTTTTCCATTTTTGTTTTTTGTTCCTTTAAAGGGTGTGGTCCCTGTCTCCCCACTTCATAAATATTATACATAAACATATATTATAAACATATCTAATATATAAACATACATATATATATTCCCCCCCTCCCCCTTGCTCCCTTATCACGACGATTCATCACTCGCACAGTCACGTCTGATGGGCAGACGCGTACCAGAGGGCGACGAATGCCGCGATCCAAGATGAAAGAGGATCCCCAACCCTGATTCACTCCCCGAGAACCTCGAGGAGTGAATCACTAATCACGTACCGTCCGATAAGCCCGCTCCGTGAGCCATCGCACGGCACACGACGTTTTAACCCAGCCCTGATTCACTCCCCGAGAACTTCGAGGAGTGAATCTCTAATCACATACCGTCCGATGAGCCCGCTCCGTGAGCCATCGCACGGTATACGACGTTTTAACCCACCCCTGATTCACTCCCCGAGAACTACGAGGAGTGAATCACTAATCACGTACCGTCCGATGAGCCCGCTCCGTGAGCCATCGCACGGTACACGACGTTTTAACCCAGCCCTGATTCACTCCCCGAGAACTTCGAGGAGTGAATCTCTAATCACATACCGTCCGATGAGCCCGCTCCGTAAGCCATCGCACGGTATACGACGTTTTAACCCACCCCTGATTCACTCCCCGAGAACTTCGAGGAGTGAATCACTGATCACGTACTGTCCGATAAGCCCGCTCCGTGAGCCATCGTACGGTACACGACGTTTTAACCCACCCCTGATTCACTCCCCGAGAACTTTGAGGGACTCGAGTAGTGAATCGCGAATCATACATCGTCCGATAGACCTGCTCCGTGGGTCATCGCACGACGTGCGATGTGGCCCCTCCCCATATTCACACTCCAATGACTTGGAGCGTGAATCGCGCACTGCCCGGATCGGACAGGGCACCCCTCCCCAGAATATTAGCCACGACAGTAACATTCCCCAAAGAATAAGAATTTCTTCATATTCCTCGAGGAAGGATACTGCCGCGCCCAGGGTGCACCGGCCCAGCAGCTGCTCTTCCCTCCAGACGTATCGAGAGGGACCAGCAGCCACCAGGCACACGTGGAGGAATTCTGACGCACCCCAACCTAACCTTTTTTTTTTTTTTTTTTTTTTTTTTTTTTGTTGCCGAGGTGGAAAATCCACACGGATGTCCTCCGCCCTGGGGTGGGCGGAGGGGTCTGTCGGACTCTAACCGACTAAAAACCACCCCGGTGTTCCATCTCACACCTACGCCGGGGGTCGCGGGAACGTACGATCCTTCCGCAACCCCCGGCTGGTGCCGGCCCGCCTCTGCGGGCCCCGTCTGGTCAGGGGGGGGAGTGAGGTGTTAGACTCCCCCCGCGACGTCTAAGAGGGGCGCGCGTGGAACACAACGCGCCGCCACCTCGGGTCCTGATGTGTAGGGGGCGACGGACGTCCCCGAGTCCGTCGCCCCTGGACCCGTTTAGGGGGGCCGGAAGAGGGCGTTATCCGCCCTCCGCCGACGCCCGACACGTCTGCTGCGGGTGGGGAGAGCGGTTTCTACCTCCCTCTCCCTCTCCGCAGCCTCCTTCTGCGAGACGACCGTTTCGCAGAAGGAAACCACCGCGTCCCAGGACTCCTCGCTGTCGACCATGGACTCGACCACGGCCGGCAGCGAGAGGTCATTGCCTACTTCTGAGATGAGGGCACGGCGCGGCTCCTCCCATGCGGCACACTCTGCCAGCGTATGCCACGCCGTGTCCTCCCGGCAGTCGACGCAGTGGTGACACCGGGCGTCCGGCTCCCTGTTAATGCGACACAGGTACTTCCCGAAGCAACCATGCCCCGAGAGCACCTGCGTCACTCGAAACGACAGGGAGCCGTGCCTCCTCCCGAGCCAGCGCTCGAGTACTGGCCGCACCGCCTCGATGGTACCGAGGCCGGCGGTAGGGCGCGAAAGCCTGTCCCGCCATTCCGCCACCAGGACCTCGCGAAGCTGAGACCGATGCAGCTCCATGTGGCGCTGCGTCAGCCCCTCGCCTCGCGCCCGCGCTTCCTCGCGCCACCGGTACAGTGACGCGAGTACTTTCGCCTCCAGGTCCCAGGGCGGGGATCCAGCCAGTACACAAGCCGCCTCGTAGGAGATCGTGCGATACCCCCGGACGACTCTGACGGCCATCGCTCTCTGCGGCTTTCGCAGTACTGCGATGCTTCCGGCCGTCAGGTCAGTCGCCCAGATCGGGGCCCCATACAGGGCCATGGATCGCACGATCCCCACGTAGAGCCGCCTACAGGCGGCGCTCGGGCCCCCCAGATTGGGAAGCAACGTTGACAGCGCCCCAGCAGCGCCCAACAACTTGGGCGCCAGCCGCCGGAAGTGGGGGCCGAAATCCCACCGGCTGTCGAGCACCAATCCCAGGTACTTCATGGTGGACTCGACAGCGATCCGAGCCCCCCCGACCACGATGTGTGATCCGGGCGGCGGCGCCCGCCGGGGGCCATGAAACACCATGGCCTCCGACTTGTTGAGGGCCACCTCCAGGCCCAGGCGACGTATGCGGCTCACCACCTGTGACACCGCAGCCGTCGCCAGCAACGCTGCCTCCCTGTGCGAGCTCCCCCGGGCAGTGACCAACGTGTCGTCAGCATAACACGTAAGGTCCACGCCCGGTTGGAGCTCGCCCCTCAACACCCAGTCGTACCCGATGTTCCACAGGAGCGGGCCCAAGACCGAGCCCTGTGGAACACCGCACGACATGCGGTGCTGGTGTCCGCCATCACGTCCCACGTAGGTGACACACCTCTCCGACAAATAAGCCCCAACGATGTGGCGGAGGTAGGGAGGCACCCGATGGTACCGCAGTGCCTCCCGAATACAACTCCAGGGCAGGGTGTTGAAGGCGTTGGAGATGTCCAAGGACACCGCCAACATCACCCCGCCCCGGGCCACTGCTTCCTCCGCCAGGACTCTCACTCGCGACACAGCGTGAATGGTAGAGCGCCCGTGCCGAAAGCCGAACTGGCTGCCGTCCAGATCCGGCCCCTCTCCGCACAAGTGGCCGACGAGGCGGGCAGCGATTATCCGCTCGAACAGCTTACCCACCTCATCTAGCAGCACTATGGGCCGGTACGCGGACGGCGAGTCCGCAGGGCGCCCCGCCTTCCTGAGCAGGACCAGACGACCAGATTTCCACAAAGTGGGAAACTGGCCCCGCTCAAGGCACGCTGTGTAGAGTCCTCTCAGTTGGGGCTCAAGCTCCTTCAGAGCGAGAGCTAACACGCAGCCGTGGATCCCGTCGGGCCCCGGAGCCACGTTTTTGGCCCGGAGCCGCATCACGGCTGCCCCCATCTCTGCCTGTGTCACCCCTGGGACGCTGATGGCGTCCTCTTCGGTGGACTCTGCGGCTGTGGGCAAAGCCATCGGCGGCGGAGTGTGCTCCGCTCTCGCCGGGAAGAGGGACCCCAACCTAACCTAACCTAACCTAACCTAACCTTTTTTTTTTTTTTTTTTTTTTGTTGCCGGGGTGGAAAAACCACACGGAGGTCCTCCGCCCTGGGGCGGGCGGAGGGGTCTGTCGGACTTTAACCGACTAAAAACCACTCCGGTGTTCCCTTCCCACACTTGCACCGGAGATCATGGGAACTAGTGCGCCTTCCACGATCCCCGGCTAGTGCTGACCCGCCTCAGCAGGCCACCTCATGTTTGCGGAGGGAGTGAGGTGTACTCCCCCCGCAACGCCAATAGGGGCGCGCGCGGAACACTACGCGCCACCGCCTCGGGTCCAGTTATTCGGCAGGGCGGCGGACGTCCCCAAGTCCACCGTCCCTCTGGACCCGTTTAGGGGGGCCGGAAGAGGGCGTTGTCCGCCCTCCTCCGACGCCCGATACGTCTGCTGCGGGTGGGGAGAGCGGTCTCGACCTCCCTCAACCTCTCCGCAGCCTCCTTCTGTGAGATGACCGTTTCACAGAAGGAGATCACCGCATCCCACGATTCTGCGCTCCCGACCATCGCACGAGCGACGGCCGGCAGCGACAGATCGGCCCACTTCTGTCACGAGGGCACGGCGCGGCTCCTCCCATGCGACACACTCTGCCAGCGTATGCCGCGCCGTGTCCTCCAGACAATGGACGCAGTGATGAGACCGGGCGTCCGGCTCCCTGTTTATGCGACACAGGTATTTCCCGAAGCAACCGTGCCCCGAGAACACCTGCGTCGCCCGAAACGACAGGGAGCCGTGCCTTCTCTCGAGCCATTCCTCGAGCACTGGTCGGATCGCCTCGATGGTAGCGAGGCCGGCGGTAGGGCGCAAAAGCCTCTCCCGCCACTCCGCCACCATGACCTCGCGGAGCTGAGACCGACGCAGATCAATCTCTCGCTGTATCGGCCCACCGCCCCGCGTCCGCACCTCCTCGCGCCACCGGTACAGTGACACGAGGACTCTCGCCTCTAGGTCCCAGGGTGGCGACCCGGCCAGTGCACAAGCCGCCTCGTAGGAGACTGTGCGATACCCCCTGACAGACCTGACGGCCATCGCCCTCTGCGGCTTTCGCAGGATCGCGATGCTGCCGGCCGTCAGGTCAGAGGCCCACACCGGGGCCCCGTACAGGGCCATGGATCGCAAGACCCCCAGGTACAATCTACAAATCTCCTACAGGCGGTGCTCGGGCCCCCCAGATTGGGAAGCAGCGTTGCGAGCGCGCCCGCCGCGCCCATCAACTTGGGCGCCAGCCGCTGGAAGTGGGGGCCGAAGCTCCAACGGCTGTCAAGCACCAATCCCAGATACTTCATGGTGGACTCGACAGCGATTGGAGTACCCCCGACCACAATATGTGATCCCGGCGGCGGCGCCCGCCGGGGACCGTGAAAGACCACGGCCTCCGACTTGTTGAGGGCCACCTCCAGGCCCAGGCGCCGTATGCGGCCCACAACCTGTGAGACCGCAGCCGTGGCCAGCAACGCTGCCTCCCTGTACGAGCTCCCCCGGGCCGTGACCAGTGTGTCGTCTGCGTAACACACCAGGGCCACCCCCGGTTGGAGCTCGGCTCTCAGCACCCAGTCGTAGCCGATGTTCCACAGGGGTGGGCCGACGACCGAACCCTGTGGAACACCGCACGACATGTCGCGCCGGCCTCCGCCGTCGCGTCCCCTGTAGGTGACACACCTTTCCGCTAAATAAGCCCCAACGATGCGGCGGAGGTACGGGGGCACCCTGTGATAACACAACGCCTCCCGAATGCAGCTCCAGGGCAGGGTGTTGAAAGCGTTAGAGATGTCCAGGGACACCGCCAACATCACCCCGCCCCGGGACACCGCTTCCTCCGCCAGGACTCTTACCCGCATTATGGCGTCCACAGTGGAGCGCCCATGCCGAAAGCCGAACTGGCTATCGTCCAGATCCGGCCCCTCTCTGTACAAGTGGCCGGCGAGGCGGGCAGCAATAATCCGCTCAAAAAGCTTACCCACCTCGTCCAGCAGCACTATGGGCCGGTATGCGGATGGCGAATCCGCTGGGCGCCCCGCCTTCTTGAGCAGGACTAGACGACCCTTTTTCCACTCACTAGGGAATTGGCCCTGCTCAAGACTATAGTGTGGTAGAACCTTTAGCTGTAAGTATATATAGTATGTATCTCTGTATGTCTTCATATGTACTCTTTATTATTCAGTATTACACGAGGTGTCATCCTAATTACTTGTGTTTATCTCCGCTCCCTAACGACTACCTTACATGGCGACCCTGCCAGTGGGTGGTCCGTTGGACGGCGCCACGCGGATACGGTTACAGAGACTGCAAGCAATAGAATTCCTGCGTCTAGATAAGGAGTGTGAACTATAAACAATTGTGTCTCGATGCACTGGTTTAAGACTTTTAAGAGCACAATGTTTTATTACGACTTCGATTCGCATCTATTATTTCCGCTCGAGCGTTTTTCTCCGGTATTGACCGAAATTACGGTTACGTTAATTACTACTACGACTGAAAATGGGATCACAGCAGTCTTATGAGAAGGAGGAAGTGGTGATAGCCCAGACGGCGTCTGGATCTGGAGTGAATTCGGCGGCTATTGAGCAACTACGAGGCCACGCATCTACTACAAACTACATCCTAGCAGGAATTTGTGTATTGCTGGGTGTAGGAGCACTTGTTATAGTGTACAAAGTCTACCGAAGATGTCACCATAACTGGATAGACCAGCAGTTAAAAGAATTCGCGTTGAAACGTTCAGCAAGTTACTTTCGGCGTTGGCAGCAGATGCCTCCGGCAGCATTAGCGGCAGAAGAAACTGTCTAAAAACAAGTGAGTGTAAAAAAAAAAAAAAAAAAAGTGCTTGTGTATAAAAAAAAAAAGTGCAGATAAAAAAGTGTACATGTGCTGTGAATTCGCGATTAATTCGGCGTTATTATAATACGACCTCAGACTGAAAATGGACTATCAACCGTGTAATTTTACGCTAACAATAAATATATAGTG
The DNA here is from genome assembly GCA_905147715.2 of Xestia xanthographa. Taxonomy (NCBI): domain Eukaryota; kingdom Metazoa; phylum Arthropoda; class Insecta; order Lepidoptera; family Noctuidae; genus Xestia; species Xestia xanthographa. Next base: position 23,686 of record LR990665.1, read on the forward strand.
TAAGTCCTAAGTATCAACCGTGTAAGTACTCCCACCGGAGAATTACTATCTTAATTAAATGTTACTCACTATTATATATGAATAAGTATTTTGTACGTTACTTATATCTCAGCATCAATGCCATCAATAATGGGTCGAAAACTGTAAATGGCTGAGGAACTTTTAGAATTATTTGAAAAGTTTAAATATATTAAAGACTACTTAACTAAATTGGGTCCAAGTAGAAGGACTAGCAAGGTTAGAAACGAGAAGAATACTGAAGTAGAAAATTTAAAAAAACAATTCGATGTAATTTTGCAGAAAGTATCTTTTTTGGAAACTAAACATTTAGAAAAATTAGAAGTAGAGAGTATTGAGAACTTAAGTAGTAAAATAAGCAGTTATTATTTAAGAATTAAACAGCTGTGCTGTGAATTAGACATTCAGAAAGATTCTAGTTCTGTGGAAATTGACATAGAGAAAAACGCCAATATGGAGAAATTTCAATTGAAAACCGCAATTTCCCTGTTGCCGGTCATGGATAACACCGAAACGGTTACTAAACAACTTATCTCTAATATTGAAATGTACTCAGATATATTGGAAGTTGTCGATAGGGAAAAATTAATAAACTTTGTTTTAAAATCGAGATTGTCTGAAAGTGCCAAATTGCGGTTGGACGGAACTTATCAATCAGTTACAGATCTGCTGAAAGACATGCGAGGTCGACTGTTAAGTAAGAAATCAGATACAGCGTTGCAGCAGCAGCTTCAAAGAGCTAGACAGGATAAGGACAGCGTGGAGGATTTCGGTAAGCTTATTGAGAAATTATTTGTTGATTTGACTATTACTCAAGCAGAGGGTGACGAAAAAAAGTATGAGGTTTTGAAGACAGTTAATGAAAGGAATGCAATCAAACGCTTCTCTGATGGGTTGAGAAATAGCCGGATCAGCACAATTATAGCGGCTAGAAACTACAGTTCCTTAAAGGATGCTATTCGAGGCGCGCTGGATGAAGAAATTTCATCATCGAGCGAACCAATAGACACGGTGATGAACTACTATCAAGGAAGAGGTAGGTCTAATAATAATATTTTTTACCGCGGAAGGCGTAGTTCGTCTAGAGGAGTTGCCAGAGCATGGATAACAAATGGAGGGCAGCGAATATTTAATCAACCCGAAAGTTTACGCGGTACAAATAGCGGGCCAGCTAATAATAACAATTATCGTGCAAGTAGACGTTACACACGAAGTTTTTATATCAATTCAAATCGCGGCCAAAACAATAGGCAGCAAATAAATTCAGCAGAGCTGAACAATACCGATAGTGATCAGAATAATGTAGAAAATTCAGAAACCCTGAACTATTTTTTTCGGGCATAATCAATTTGCTTATTATTGTGCTAATATTAATTCAGTCAATTTTGAAATTAGTGATGTCAGTTACTCATGGCTACTTGACACCGGTGCCTCGCTATCAATTATAAAATACGAAACAATTGTGAGAGATCAAATTCCATACCATATAGAGAAAAAGCAAATCAAAGGCATTGGCGGAGACGTAATCTCAGAAGGAATTGTAAATTTAAAACTTAGTCTAAATGGACAAGAATACCATCATACATTTTATGTGTTTAAAAATTTACCCATCCGCACAGACGGCATCTTGGGTCAGGATTTTATTAGTAAATTTAATTGTGTACTAAATTTCGAAACAAACACTTTAACATTAAATAATAAAGGTTGTCTCTTTTCGACACCTATACAAATGGGAAAAATAGGAGAAAATAAATAAATCACTTTACAACCCAGATGTGAATCTATTCATTTCATAGACATAGATACAAATCAGGAATGTATCATCGCACCGAGCGAATTATGCAACGGTGTATTTCTCGCCAGTATTTTGGTGAATCCAAAGGAAGGGAGAATTCCTATTAAAATATTAAATACCAGAGACGAAGTAGTCAAACTTAGCTATTTTACTATAAACACATTAAATTTACGAGATTACTCGATATGCAATTTCGAAAGAGAAACGATTAACGCAGATAGGGTAAAGAAAATGTTTTCGATGTTGAAGCTAGATCATTTAAATACTGAAGAACAAAAATCTGTAGAGAATATTTGCGCGAAATATACAGACATTTTTTTTTTGCCAGGAGATAAATTAGGCGTAACAAATTTATATCAACAAAAAATTCATTTGAAAGACAATGTTACACCGTCATATGTTAAGCCGTACAGACTACCGAAGTCACAGAAACAAGAAATAGATAGACAAATACAGCAGATGTTGAAAGACGATGTTATAGAAGAAAGTCAGAGTGAATGGTGTAGTCCACTATTGCTAGTACCAAAGAAAAGTGACAGTCTTGATAAGAAGTGGCGTGTCGTAATTGATTACCGGAAACTGAACGAAAGGATTAAAGATGATAAATTCCCTTTACCAAACATAACCGAAATTTTAGATTCACTGCCTGGAGCAGTATATTTTACTCATTTAGATTTAACACAGTCATATTATCAGCTATTATTAGAGCCAGAAAGCAGAAAATACACCGCTTTCACCACAGATAAACAATACTAACTTAAAAGACTCCCTATGGGTCTAAAAATTAGTCCCAGTGCATTCAGCCGACTAATGACGGTCGCAATGGCTGGTTTAAATTATGAAAAAGCCCTAATCTATTTAGATGATTTAATATGTTTTGGAAGAAATTTAGAACTACATAACAAAAACTTAATTTCAATATTTGAACGGTTGAGAAAAGTAAATCTGAAAGTAAATCCAAGCAAATGCCAATTTTTAAAAAAAGAATTGTTATACTTAGGGCACGTAGTATCATCAAAAGGTGTACAACCGGATCCAGAAAAGACAAAGGTCATTAAAAATTACCCGAGGCCACAGACTAGTGACGAAGTAAAACGATTCGTCGCATTCGCAAATTACTATAGGAGATTTGTGCAAAACTTTGCTGAGATAACAGTCTCACTTAATAACTTATGTCGTAAGGGAACTAAGTTTGAATGGACAAGTGAATGTGAAAAATCTTTTTTGCAACTTAAGGAAAAATTGTGTAATCCGCCCATATTACAGTACCCAGACTTTTCCGCGGAGAGCGAATTTATAGTGCGTACAGATGCATCTGGTAAGGCCATAGGTGCAGTTTTGTGCAACGCAAATGATTTACCGGTAGCATATGCAAGTCGTACGTTAAATAAAGCAGAAATAAATTACCCAACCATAGAAAAGGAACTGCTCGCCATAGTTTGGGCAGTACGTTACTTTAGACCATATCTATTTGGAAAATCCTTTACAATATTCACAGACCATAAACCACTTGTTTATTTATTTTCCATGAACAATCCTTCTAGCAGGTTGCTAAAATTCAGATTGACATTAGAAGAATATAGTTATAGGATCGAGTATGTAAAAGGAAAGAGTAATGTGGCTGCAGACGCATTATCTCGAATAGTGATATCATCAGATGAGCTGAAAGAGTTGAGTATGCAAGCAGTAAATGTGATGACTAGAAGTATGAAAAGAAAGTCAGACGAAAATAAAGGCAATTCATTGGCCGATAAGTGTTCTACTGATGAACGGACTGATCACCCCGCCGTCGTGGAAATGCTTAAAAAGCCAAAAAATTGTATAGAATTGACAATAAACAAAAACTTGAGAGGAGACTTTGTGTATTTAAAAAAAGAAAACATTATAGGCCTGAATCCTAATTCTCGATCATGCCAAACGCGAGACGTTTTCGTGAGAGAATTAAGATTAATCTGCGAGAAAAATAATATAGCAGAAGTATACATAATAAAAAATAATGATACACGTAAATATATTAAATGGTTAACCAGCACAAGTAAGAAGGGGACCGGTCCACGAATTTGTGTAGTAGGAGGAGTTAGAGCAATATATGACGATGATGACAAACGGGTCATCTTGAATGATTTTCACTTGTTGCCGACTAGCGGCCATGCGGGAATCAGGCGCATGTCAAACAACATTAAAAAATATTATTTTTGGACAAACATGGACGAGGACATAAAGAGGTATGTAAAGAAATGTGCGAAATGTCAGACACAGAAACATTCTTTACCGACCAAACAGCCGATGGAGATAACTACTACTGCGCAGTCAGCATTTGACAAAATATTTTTAGACATAGTTGGGCCCTTATGTAAAGACTATTATAACTATTCGTATATACTCACCATTCAGTGTGAGTTAAGTAAGTATATAGAGGCTTATCCATTAGAAAGTAAAGATAGTGTTAGCGTCGCAAAGGCTTTTGTTAATAATTTCATTTTAAGGTTCGGCATACCGCGGGTGATAGCAACGGATCGGGGAACGGAGTTTATGTCCACCACGATGAAAGAGGTTTGTAAATTACTTAATATTAATCAGATTTCCTCAACCGCATATCATCACCAATCGATTGGCGCTTTAGAAAATTCACATAAATCTTTAAATGCATATTTGAGGATTCAAACCGACAACGATCCAAGATACTGGAGTACATGGGTACAATTTTTTTGTTTTTCGTATAATACGACAGTCCACACTGAAACTAAATACACACCATTTGAACTTGTGTTTGGCAAGAAATGTAATGTTCCCAGTAATTTAAGTTCAGGAATTGTTGAACCACTGTACAATGATAACGACTATGTCAAACAATTAAAATATAGATTACAGGTAGCCCAACATGATGCAAAATGTAATTTAATTGATAGTAAAATGAAACGTAAAACAGCATATGACATGTATACTAAACCAGTTCATTATAAAATTGGTGATAAATTGTTAATTAAAAGCGAGAAAGACAATAAATTTGAACCAGTGTATTTAGGTCCATATGTAGTACTGGAAGATTTGGAATGTAATGTAAAGATAGAACGAAATGGAAAAGAAGAAATAATACATAAAAATCGTACTAAGCAGTATTTTACATCCTAAAAAAAAAAATAAAAAAAAAAATAACTTTGGTATATTTTTTTCTTTTCCTTTCGGTAAGGGCGTATAGTGTGGTAGAACCTTTAGCTGTAAGTATATATAGTATGTATCTCTGTATGTCTTCATATGTACTCTTTATTATTCAGTATTACACGAGGTGTCATCCTAATTACTTGTGTTTATCTCCGCTCCCTAACGACTACCTTACAAGACACGCTGAGTAGAGTCCTCTCAGCTGGGGCTCTAGCTCTTTCAGAGCGAGGGCAAGCGCGACACCAGGAACTCCGTCGGGTCCCGGGGCAACGGTTTTGGCCCGAAGCCGCGTTATTGCCGCCCTCATCTCTGCCTCTGTCACCTCGGGTACGCTGACGTCCTCCTCATCCGTTGGCTCTGTGGCTGTGGGCAAAGCCATCGGCGGCGGTACATGCTCTTCTCTAGCAGGGAAGAGCGTTGCGACCACTTCCTCCAGCAGCTGAGGCTGCAGACTCTCAGTGAGTGGGGGCGCCCAGCCACGAAGTTTCCCTCGGACCGCACGATAAGGGCGCCCCCACGGATTCACGTCGAGGGTCGACAACATTTCCTCCCTGGCTCGAGTCCTAGCCTCGCCGACGGCCAGCCACAGAGCCTCCTTGGCCGCGCGGTACACCTCATACAGCGCGGCCTCTTCTTCCGGAACCCGACGACGTCTCCTACGGTATCGGGTGTACTGGCGTCTCACCTCCACGCACGTCACGCGCAACTGCGCGATAACGGCGGACCACCAATACAGCTGGCGTCTTGTGGGTTGGGTGACGCGGGGCATAGACGCATCGCAAATTTGCGTCATTGCCCCGCGGAACCACTGCGCCTCCGCTTCGACGTCGACGGGTTCGTTCGTCGTTGACTCCCGGACCCAGGCCTGGAGAATCGCGGCCTCCTCGAGAAGCTCCCTGTCGATACGCTTGTATGACCAGCGAGGACCATCCATTTGCGGGGCAAACGGGCGACCGTCGCCCGCAGTCTGGGTGGAGACGTCAAATCGAATATATCGATGGTCCGACAGCGTCTCCACCTCTACGGCAACTCGCCAGTCGCGCACACGGCTCGCAACAGCGGGGTTCGCAAACGACAGGTCCACTATGGACCCGCCCCGCTGCCGCACGCACGTGTACACCGAGCCCCGATTCAGGACGATCAGGCCGGTCTCGACCGCCCACTCCTCCAACACCTCACCCCTGGGATCGGTGACCGGGGATCCCCATGCCGTAGACTTGGCATTGAGATCCCCGAGCACCAGCACCGGGCGAGGATGGAACCGGCTCACGACGGCACCTAGTTCGACAAGGAACTCCTCAAAGTCAGCGAGACTCTTGTTGGGGGAGAAATACGCCCCAATTGTGACTATGCCGTCCACGAGGGCAGCCACCCAACCATGACCTCGGGACGGACTGTCAAGAGTCCCGCCAATGATGGCCACCGAGCCGTCCAGGTCCCCTACCCAGTTATCGCGGGGGGGGACAAAGTACGGCTCGGTGACCACAGCCACGTTGATTAACCACTCCGCCATGCTCTGGAGCAATAGATCCTGAGCTCTGGCGGCGTGGTTAATGTTCGCCTGGAGGAAACGGTATTGTGCCATTAATGACATTCCATTTCCTCGGCTCCTCCTTCCCTGGGTCGGGAGTCGGGCTGTGGGAGAGGCGCAGTTTCTCCGACAGCTCTAGACCTCTTGTTCTTAGACTTGGGTGCCTTGCAGGCCTTCCCGCCAAGTCTGTGCTCCGAGCGTTTCCCTGCAGCTGCGCAAAGGCTGCAGTTTGGCGCTCCAGAGCACTGGGCCGCCTTGTGGCCAGGTCGACCGCAGCGGAAACATAGTTCACTGCGGTCCACCTGTGCAGTGCATTGTGCCTTGACGTGCCCCTTTTCTAGGCACCGGAAGCAATTCAAAGCCCGCTTAGGCAGGAGCTTGACCCTGGCAGACACCCAGCCTACCAGGAGTCGCCCGCCATCTGCAACCTTGTTCGCAGCCTCGACCGGGCATCGCACCCAAACAGTGCCCAGCCCGTCCGTGCCGCTGCAAATTTCACCCGCCACCACGCTGTCTGGCGGACACCCACCGGTTTGGGCCATGGCCGCCACTACTTCCTCCGGGGTTACCGAGTCGTCCAGGCCTTCCACGCGCAATTCAGCCGTGACCAATGGCCTGGACACTCGGGCGTCCTCTGGCTTGAGGACTTCCCGGAGTTTGGCAGCCAACTTGTCCACCCTCTCCTGCCTTCCGGCACCCGACACCTGAAGCATCTTGGCACCCGTGGCTGCCGTCCTGAAGACGAAACCAGCCGGGGTGCCAAACTCGCTAAATTGAAGCTTCTGCTTCATTTCCGCCAGGACCGACTTGTAGGTCACTCCCCTGCTTACGGCTTCGGGCTGCAGTGTAATAACTACAGCCTCGGAGCGTGGGGTAGTGACCCTGGGTGGCCTCGTGCCCTCTGATCGAGCCGGTACCTGGGGCGGTGTCGGCTGCGGCGCGTTCTTTTTGCGCCCCCTCTTCACCACCGTCGTCCAGGCCTCCTGGGTGGGAGGTGCGGTCGCCGATAGCACGGCCTCTTGGGAGGTAGGAGGTGCGGTTGCTACCGCTGTCTTCTTCCTCCTCTTTTTGCCGCGGCCCTCTCCACCCACCGTCACATGGGCGGGAGAAGCGGTCGCCGGGGGCTGGGACGTCGGAACGAGGGGTGCGGACGCAACCTGTTCGGGTATCCCCGAACCCGCCGCGGGCTTTTTGCCTCCCTCTGGAGGTTTTGGCGTGATCTGCGTGGGCTTTGTCCTCGCAGCCTCTTCTATCCTCCGCCTATCCGCCGCAAGCGGGGGCCGGAGGATCTCAGCTGGGGGCAGTCGAGACTCGATTGCCTCCAGGCGGGCACTCACCATGCCCCCACACTGCACCATGCAGATTCTCGCCACCCTCTCTACGTCGTAGTCCGACAAAATTTGAGTTGGTGGCGCCGCATGTGCAGGGGCCGACGAGGGAGCCGCCTGCTGCTGCCCGACATTTCGCAAAGCGGCAAACTGCCGCTTGAGGTCCTCCAGCTCGGCTCGGAGACGGCTGTTCTCCGTCCACAACCTCGCCGTCTCCTCCGAGGTCGTGTGGTCATGTAGAACCTGAACTGCCTCCCTGATCCCCTCTGCCGCCTCTTTGAGGGCGCGCGTGAATGAGCCCTTCAGGTTGCCGGATTTGGTGGCAACCTTCAGGACAATGTCCACGCCGTCCATCGCTTGGCGGCTGAGAGCCTCTGCTGTCAGGCTCTCCCCACTGACCGCCTGGGCAGACCGCCGCTCTCGGGCCTGTCGGGCCATTTCGGCCACCTCATCGGCCGCGACCGCTCTATTCTGAGCACGTTTCGCGGCGTTGGCCTCCGCCTTTGTGCCCACAAGAGCGACGGTGACCCCTCCAAGGTCGTTGACTGAGACCGCGGGCGAGACGCGATCCGAATCACTGACCGTCGGCGTATCGGGGCGCTGCTTTAGGAAGCGGCCCCGGGGTTCGCGTGACGCTGCCGGACTATTCGTCCCGCGACCTCTGCCTCTATTGCCTGTGGGCATCTTGGGGGCCGGTAGGTTCTCCTCACTGGAGGATAGAACCGCCGAACCCGCGTCCGAATGGCGCGAACGCTTCCCCCAAAACTTGGAGGAAGTGGCAACCGCTTGCGGTGTGTCCTCTGACTCGGACATGCATACCCTCTCCAGAACCACGCGCGGCTCTGCTGGAGCCTCTGCTCCCATCCTTAGTGACGCAGCGCCGGAGTCCAACACTGCGTCTGCGTCCGCCACGCGGCGCTCACCCAGCCTTCGGTCGGGTGGTTTAAACGAGATCAGGTCTTCGAAAGACCGTGATCTTGAGCCTCCTCGGCTCTCGTTGCCATTGGCAAGCGGAAAACGATTGCTGCCCCCCCCAGAATACGAGGGGCATGACGATCCCGGAGGGATCGTGGCGGATTCTCCAGCTGCTGAGCAGCTGGTACCGCCCTGGGGTAGTATTTTACAAATCGTCTTTTTCATATTGGGTGTTTTTCCTTTTAAGGGTGTGGTCCCTGTCTCCCCCCTCTTCATAAATATATAAACATATACATATAAATATATAAAATATATACATACATACACATACATATGTATTCCCCCCCTCCCCCTTGATCCTTTATCACGACGATTCATCACGCTCACAGTCACGTCTGATGGGCAGACGTGTACCAGAGGGCGATGAACGCCGCAATCCAAGACGAAGGAGGCTCCCCAACCCTGATTCACTCCCCGAGAACTTCGAGGAGTGAATCTCTTATCACGTACCGTGTGATAAGCCCGCTCCGTGAGCCATCACACGGCACACGACAATTAAACCCTGCCCCGATTCACTCCCCGAGAACTTCGAGGAGTGAATCTCTTATCACGTACCGTCTGATGAGCCCGCTCCGTAAGCCATCACACGGCACACGACGTTTTTACCCCTCCCCGATTCACTCCCCGAGAACTTTGAGGAGTGAATCTCTTATCACGTACCGTCTGATGAGCCCGCTCCGTAAGCCATCACACGGCACACGACGTTTTTACCCCTCCCCGATTCACTCCCCGAGAACTTCGAGGAGTGAATCCTAGTCACGTACCGTCCGATGAGCCCGCTCCGTGAGCCATCGCACGGCACATGACAATATCCCGACCCCTGATACACATCGCACCTCGCACGATAAACCCGCTCCGTGAGTAATCGCACGACGAACGATGTGACACCTCCCCAGAATATTAGCCACGACAGTAACATTCCCCGAAGAATGAGAATTTCTTCTCATGCCTCAAGGAAGGATACTGCCGCGCCCAGGGTGCACCGACCCAGCAGCTGCTCTTCCCTCCAGACGTATCGAGAGGGACCAGCAGCCACTAGGCACACGTGGAGGAATTCTGACGCACCCCAACCTAACCAAACCTAACCTAACCTAACCTAACCAGTACCCCCCCAGCCCTCGTGGTGGTCGGATCATTTTTAAAGCTGCTCCGCGCTTAAAAAATCAAAATAATTGGTTTTTGTGCTCTTATTTACTAGAAAAAAGTGTCACCGGATGCGGAATTTTGCGCCGCATAAAGTGCCGCAATCAAATTGTGCCGTTCTACAGTGTTCTGAAAGCTAAGTGTGAAAAACCTCAAGTTTAGAGGTTAAGTTGAAATTACGTTTTACAAAAACGCATACGCTGCCACAACAAGATCGACGACCCTACCATTTTTCACCGGCATCGTGTGGGCATCATGGTTCCCGAACATCTGGACCATTCACCATCACCCTGACATCGAGATTCGACGAGATATTCAGGAAATAGTGAAAACTACGTGTCCTGAAAAAGTGCAAGGAGTAGAGACAGCGGCTAGAAAATTGGCGTCAACCTAGACCCCCGGCACATAAGGCGAGTGCAAGTTGTTTTATAATTTTAAGTTAGCTGATTGATTTTATATCACAGTTAAAAGTTAAGAAAGTTAAGAACTTCAGACCCCAATATCTTTGGTTCTGATGACAAATCTGAAGATCTTCAACTGCAGGCCGTGGCGCGCTCATTAGATAAGTAGAGACTCTAAGGTTTAGATTTTTAAGATAATTACTTATAAAGATAAGAGGAAATATTCTAAAAAACCACATTTTAAAATTTTTTCAGGCTTGGTTTTTGTTTTTCCAAGTTTTTATTTTTGTACATTGTAGCGCCTTAATTATAGTATTTTTAGACATTTTTTTCGGAATTTTCCGACTGATGGCCTCCGAGATATCGATTTTTTTTGTAATTTTTGGCTTTAATTCTAAATTAAATAGAAAATTGACTTTTTTGACTTCAGGACCGGTTCCAATACACCTATTGCGACTTAATTGACTCCAAACACGGGCCCTATAGCGCCCTAATTGGAAATTATTGACAAATCACGCCATTTTGGTTTTTAGGTTCTATTTTTTAAGTTTAGATATCTCGGGAGCCGCCGGTCCGATTGCAACCGGATTTCCACTTAAGTTGGTACTGTACCGCCAACTTTTGGATAAAATAATTTTCAGGCTGTTTCAGGCCAAAACATTTTTAGTCGCTGAAACTGCTTTCAGGGCATACCTGAAGTGACGCCGAGCTGTAGGTCCAAAACCCCGTCCTTCTGTGACGTAGGGTTCCGGAGATACGGGGCCTTGTGACTGGGACTGTAGCTTTGATTTTCTTTTTTGTATTTTTGACTTTCAAAAGTGCCGTAATGGTCTAATTGAAATAAATGCTTTGAGTTTGAGTTTTTGAGTTTTGGACGTTTTAACACGACATCTGACAGCTCGGCGGCCATTTTGTTTGGTTTCAAACCGCCATAACTTTTGAACCAAAGGTCGTGGGATATCGCGATTTTGGATCTGCACTCAGGGACCTTCCGTCCCCTCCTCCCCGCAATTTCAGGCGGTTTGGGGTCAAAAATTTTCAGGACCCTGAAAGTGGTTTCGGCGGACAGCGGAGCTCGGGCCGAGTTGGGGGAGCCCAAACTCGGGGGGTCTGCGGCTTTCCAGAGGGAAGTTATCCGAGGCCAAAGATCCGCGTTGACAGCACCGCGGCCATTTTGAAAAACATTTGGACGGGCATAACTTCCAAACGGAGAGTCGCAGAGGACCGGGGTTTTCGCTGGACGTATCGGTAAGGCTTAGGTTATAAGATAGGATAGTTTTCAGGCACTTTCAGGAGTTAGAAAAGTTTCAGCCTGAAAACCGGCCCAGTGGGTTGGTCTTGCCGAGCCAAACTCGGAGAGCCCAAACTCCGGGGTTTTTGGACCGGTGGTTCTGGAGATATCCTCTTGTAACCACTTCAGTTTCTTATTTTGGTAAAAAACCAAAGATTTCAAGTTAGGATATCTCCGAAACCTCTTGGTATAACCATACCGAGTTTGGGTTCATCTGGAGTGCTTGGTGAGAGCTATCCACTGGTTGTAACAAAACGACTCTACATAGAGTTACCTCAAGAGTCGTTTTATTTTTAGTATTTTTTGACTTCTGAAAGTTTTTATCGTCTGCTTTCGGTGCTTGACCCCTCAATTGAACAAGAGACTGACCGTAAATTAGTTTACATAGAGTCAAGACCAGCTAAGATTTACAATCTTAACTATTTTTACATTTTATTCTTTATTTGCATTTTTCCTTTTTGTTTTTGTTTATTCCATTTTAATTTTACACTAGACAACATTCCCCGTTCTCTTCGCTGTGCCCTATACACACAAGCCACATAACACGTTATTAAACAAACGGAACTCAAATTATAAAAATGGTTCTCGGAATTCGCACCCCAATTAAAACGAAAGGGCCAGGAGCCAGCACCAGCGAACCACACGAATCCACGTCACCCGCCCACCTGGGAAATGAGGGACCCTCTGGAACGCGCGAAGCGCCGAAGGGGATGTCCCTGACGTTCGGCAGGAAAGACGCAGTTCGAGGAATCCCGGCGGAAGCAGCCGAAACACAACCGTCTACGTCGGTAGGGTCCTCCTGTGCTGACACTCGTACCACCACTCCCAGCCCCGTGGGCCCACCTGGACAAGCGCTGGACGCCGCCAGAACGTTCATTAGAAGACCTGAGCGGAAAAGAAGATCAATTGACAACATGGAGGCATTCAAAAAGCAGCCGGACACCTACGTTGCATTGTCAAATGACAGACTTCTCCAGGAGGTTATGAAGACCTTTGAAGATATACCATCCAGAGTCAAGGAGTACCCTCAGATGAGGAGAGACATAAAGATCTTCCTGGAGACCCAGTCAGACAAGAACCTGCGGATCCTCTTCGAACTCAGCAAGCGAGTGAAGTGCCTGGAGACAGCGCCTAAATCAGTCCCGCCCAAAAAGACCAACACCACGCCTACATCACCCGAATTATCGGAGAACATATTGGAAAGGCTGGAAAAGGTGGAGGAAAATATTAACACGCGGTTTAACGACCTGGAGCAGAAAGTCGCAAAAGGCCTCGAGGACATGACCGTGCACTACTCCGACAGCGGTGCCGACATCATCGACAAGGTCATCGATAAGATTGACGAGGTCAGCATTAAGATCGACGTAGTCCAAGAGAGCGTAGGCCGCACGATGGAAGAGGTGGAGGTCGTAGGTCGTGCGGCAGCGGTTCTTGAAGATAAGATCGGTGACGTTGTCAGTGAGGTCGCCACTAGTACGGATAAGATACAGGGGGCTATAAAAGAAGTGGCATGCGAGCCAAAAACCGACTCGCAGACATACGCTAACGTCACGGCTGCCAAACCCGGGCATCGACCGGCACTTCACTCGATGGCGGTCACCTTTGAAGGCAGCCTGGAGACTGCTGACGAGGTGCTCGCCAGGGTGAGGGAGGCGGTCGATGCCAGGGGAACTGGCCTAAAAATAAACAAAGTCCGGAAGGCGAAAAACCAGACGGTCATATTGGGGTGTGACACAGAGGCGGAGCTTAAGAAAGTAAAAGAAAGGATCGAAAGCCGAGGGAAAGGGTTAATAGTAGCGCCCATGAAAAACAAAAACCCACTCGTCGTCCTAAAAGACGTGTTTTTGGACAATAACGACGACGAAATGGTAAAAGCGCTATACTCCCAAAATGAAAACATTTTTAGGGACCTAGACCAAGACGATAAGGAAATGGCCATAAAATTCAAGAAGAGAACAAGAAACCCCAAAACAGCGCACGTTGTCGTCCAAGTCAGACCCAAGGTATGGCAGAGGATGACGGAGGCTGGGGCTCTTTACCTTGATCTGCAAAGGGTTAGGGTGGAGGACCAGTCACCGCTCATCCAATGTACAAAATGTCTAGCATTTGGTCATGGCCGGAAATTTTGCACTGAGAGTGTGGACAGATGCAGTCACTGCGGAGGACCGCACTTACGCGAAAAGTGCGTTGAATTTGTTGCGGGAAATGAACCACAGTGCTGCAACTGTTTGCACTCCAAGCTTTAGAGGACTGACCACAACGCATTCAGCGTGGAATGCCCGGTCCGCAAGAAATGGGACTACCTGGCTCGGACGACAACGGCATATGCCTAGACTGCCCCCTGAGGTACATGTAACAAACGCAAAACACACAGCAACACACACAAAAACATACGCGACACACACAGGAACACAAACAGGAACACACACAGGAGCATTGTAACAAATCTACTTGATCCTATTAAAATAAAAGGATAAGCAGACTTGTTCAAATACAATTTTAATTTAGGAAAGATAAAAAATACAGCTAGTTATAAAAAACTACCTAGCACGCACTCAGTTTTAAAGTTTATGCACTTAGATGGACAATAATGAGTTTACCACACTGTAAGAACGGGAACAGGCGTCAGGGTAGCAGATCGATACCGGAGTAACCTTGAAGTTGTGCTCTGAAGCAGTAGAAACGGCGGCAGCGCAGATCTCAGAGTTCACTAGGACAGCTCAGCAGCAAGACAGTGCAGAACTCAGGGCCAGACGTAGGACAGCCCTGCGAGACCAGTAGACGGACAGGCAAGTAGTGGGAGTGGGGTACGTGGGAGTAGAAGTCCCAGGAGAAACTTTCGTTGGATCCCCTGGACAGTTTAAGAATCTCACCGCCAAAACCAAGCTGCTCTCTGATACCCTCAAATCAGATTTCCGAGTCGTCTTTTCCAGCCGTCCGTCAGCTCGTTTCTCCCAAAGTAGTCTTCCTTTTTCAAATCTTAGTTTTCTTAGTGTCGCCATCATCTCAACTGACAAGTGTAGTCGGCCAGGACATATCCATGAGTGCGTAAATAATTTTATAATATAATTTAATATTAAGTTATTTAGTAAACAATCGTAATAATCTACAAAATATAATGGCTAAACACATATTGATAAAAATAATTTAAATTATACAAACCAAAAAGAGAAATCATAGAGCTAGACCATAGACTGAGCAGAAAGAGAATTAAAAAACTAACTGACAGTTTGACAATTTGACGCTTGACGTAATTAATATCACAACATGAAAATTATAATAATATTTTATTTCAGCTATTTCCAAGTTAAAGAATCGTATTTAAATCGATTTGCTGAGTGTAGAAATATAAACAAATAAAAAGGATGATGAATAGTATTATGAATGGTGAATATGAAGCGTAAGTATAACATAATACTATAGCATACCAATACAGCAACACAAACTGGGAGTACAGAATAAAAGTGGATTTTATCTACGAAATGAAGTACACATGGAAACCAGAGAACAACAAAAAACAAGGATATATAAATTATATAGTAAATATATATGTATATATCAAAAACACACACAAAACACCAAACACGCACACCAAACAAACTCTAAAAATGCTGAGAAAAGTAAAAACCATAGATAAAGAAATGACAATAATTATGTATAACATAAGTATATATATATTATTGCCGCAATCTGATAGAAAAACAAATATCCCAACAAGGCAAAAGAAATCCACACAAGCCCTTAGAACAGTCCAAATTTAGCAGGTCCAAACATTATGTTATAAAACCAGAAAATAAGTACAGCGAAAACATTGAATTGAGTTAGAAGATAATGAAGTAAAGCTAAGTATAAGGATAAACTATGTATATAAGAAATAATGTCCACAAAGTAGAAAGTTACCATAATTATTAGAAGTTACGAATAAATAAAAAGTACTATGTAAAGAAATAGAACTAAGGAAACAAGAATGTCACCATGTTAAAGCCAACAATGTAAATAAAGGAAAGTTGTGTGCCTAAATACCTAAATAAAGAAAAGTAAAAGTAGTCAGTAGCTAGAATAGCGGGAGTCCCACCCGGCTAAGAATGAAAGGATGAGTAAAAGAAAGACAAAGTATGAAGCTTGAAAGTGCGAGAGGAATAAATGATAGAACTGGAATGAATGAGAAATTTAGAATTACAAGAGCCCGTTGGAAGGAACGGGGAAAAGCACAAAAAAAAAAAAAAAAAAAAACCTAACCTAACTCCTCGTCCAGCAGCACTATGGGCCGGTATGCGGATGGCGAATCCGCTGGGCGCCCCGCCTTCTTGAGCAGGACCAGACGACCCTTTTTCCACTCACTAGGGAATTGGCCCTGCTCAAGACACGCTGAGTAGAGTCCTCTCAGCTGGGGCTCTAGTTCTTTCAGAGCGAGGGCAAGCGCGACGCCAGGAACTCCGTCGGGTCCCGGGGCAACGGTTTTGGCCCGAAGCCGCGTTATTGCCGCCCTCATCTCTGCTTCTGTCACCTCGGGGACGCTGACGTCCTCCTCATCCGTTGGCTCTGTGGCTGTGGGCAAAGCCATCGGCGGCGGTACATGCTCTTCTCTAGCAGGGAAGAGCGTTGCGACCACTTCCTCCAGCAGCTGAGGCTGCAGACTGTCAGTGAGTGGGGGCGCCCAGGCACGAAGTTTCCCTCGGACCGCACGATAAGGGCGCCCCCACGGATTCACGTCGAGGGTCGACAACATTTCCTCCCTGGCTCGAGTCCTAGCCTCGCCGACGGCCAGCCACAGAGCCTCCTTGGCCGCGCGGTACACCTCATACAGCGCGGCCTCTTCCTCCGGAACCCGACGACGTCTCCTCCGGTATCGGGTGTACTGGCGTCTCATCTCCACGCACTTCACGCGCAACTGCGCGATGACGGCGGACCACCAATACAGCTGGCGCCTTGTGGGTTGGGTGACGCGGGGCATAGACGCATCGCAAATTTGCGTCATTGCCCCGCGGAACCACTGCGCCTCCGCTTCGACGTCGACGGGTTCGTTCGTCGTTGACTCCCGGACCCAGGCCTGCCGGATTGCGGCCTCCTCGAGAAGCTCCCTGTCGATACGCTTATATGACCAGCGAGGACCATCCATTTGCGGAGCCGTTGGGCGACCGGCGCCCGCAGTCTGGGCGGAGACGTCAAATCGAATATATCGATGAACCTTTTTTTTTTTTTTTTTTTTTTTTTTTTTTGCGGTGAAAAATGCCTAACGCATACCGCACCGTCCGGGGAGACGGTTTGGTTATGTGGGGCTTGCACCCACTAAAAAACACCGCCGTGAGCCTACTGTTGCCTTTGCGGACGGGCCGCGAGAACTGCTACGCATGACGTTCGCGACCCATCCAGCGCTGCCCGTCTCCGGGCACCAAACTCCTTTGGCGATGTCCGGGCTCACCTGAGACATCGCCTCCACTCGTGAGGGCCGTGCAAAGCGATGACGATAGACTCCCCGATCTATCGCCCGCTGGCACCTCCTAGGGCGGCATCAGGTCGCCATGGCGCCTCCTCCGCCGCCCTATCCTCCTGCGACGAATCGCGTCAGCGAGGGAGTCTTCCTCCCTGACGCGCTCCGCCGCCTCCTTCTGCGAGACGACATCCTCGCAAAAGGTCGCCACCGCCTCCCATGCCCCCCTGCTGTCGACCATGGCCGTGGCCACGGCCGGCAAGGAGAGGTCTGCCCCGATTGCTGCTACGAGAGCACGGCGCTGCACCACCCAAGCAGGACAATGCTCGAGGGTGTGAAGCGCCGTATCCTCGGTGCAGCCGCACTGGTGACACACGGGAGTCGTCTCCCGTCTAGCCACTTTGTGCAGGTATTTGCCAAAGCAGCCATGCCCTGACAACACCTGCACCAGACGGAAGGACAACGTCCCGTGTCGCCTCCGCACCCATTCCTCCAGGATCGGCTGGATAGCCCCCACTGTCCAGTGTCCTGCACTGGGCGTCTCCAGCCTCACCTTCCAAATCCGCAGGGTTTGGGCTTGGGCCTCCCTACGCCACCTCGTGACCAACTCTGGTGGCGGGCGTCTGCCACTCTCCGCTTGCAGGTCTGCGCCACGCCAATAGACCTCGGCGAGCACCTGCGCCTCCAGATCCCACGGGGGCGTGCCCGCAAGGGCGCACGCCGCTTCCGAAGATACGGTGCGGTATCCGCGTATGACCCTGACTGCCATGACTCTTTGCGGTCTTCGCAGAAGAGCCTTATTTTGGGCAGACAGGGACTCCGCCCACACCGGAGCCCCATAGAGCGCCATCGAGCGGATCACCCCCGTGTAAAGCCGTCGGCAAACGACGTTCGGTCCACCCAGGTTCGGCAACAGCCGGCTGAGGGCGGACGCCGTGCCAATCAGCTTCGGCGCAAGCTGAGCAAAGTGCTCGCCGAAGTTCCACCTCCGGTCTAGGACAAGGCCCAAGTATTTCATGCTTGCCCGCACCGCTATTGTCGCACCACCAATAGTGAGGTGTGCGCCAGCCGGTGGCCGACGTCGGGGCGCATGAAATACCAGGGCCTCCGTCTTCTCGAGCGCCACCTTAAGGCCCAGTGCCTCGATTCGCCCCACGACAAGGGACGCGACCTCGACGGCCGAGCGTGCCGCTTCTTCGTAGCTCTCTCCCCGGGCCGTAACGAGAGTGTCATCAGCGTAGCAAATGACGCCCTGCCCCGGGGAGAGCAAACAGCGCCTCTAAGTGCCGGACGATGCGGGTAGCGAGAATCTTCTCTAGCATCTTCCCCGCCTCGTCCAGCAAAACAATTGGCCTATACGCTGATGGAGACTCCAAGGGGCGCCCCACCTTCTGCAGCAGCACCAGTCGACCCTCCTTCCAGGCCTTAGGGAACCGTCTCGACGTCAGACAAGCGTCAAACAGCTCCCTAAGCCTGTCTTCCAGGGCCGCTTCCAGAGCCAGAGCCAGCGCCCTTGCAGGCACTCCGTCCGGTCCGGGGGCAGTCCTCTTGGACCGCGCCCGCAGAATTGCTGCCTCCATCTCCGCGTCGGAAATTGGGGGAGTCTCCATCTCCGCATCTTGCTCAGCCTCTGCGGCCATGGTCGGGGAAGGGTGATCCGCCCGATCCGGGAAGAGTGTCTCCACAACCCTGACGAGGAACTGAGGCTGGAGGGTTTCCGTCAGTGGGGGGCCTTGGGCGCGAAGTTTCTTCCGCGCCGCACGGTACGGACGCCCCCAGGGATCCCGGTTCAGATCCTCCAGTGCCTCAGCTCTCGACTGCTCTTTCCCTCGACAGATCGCCAACTGCAGAGCCCCCCGGGCATTACGGTATGCCTCATGCAGTTGGGACTGAAGAGTCTCCAGCTCTTCATCGCGGCGGCGCAACCTGCGCACCTGTGAATAGGTCCTCCGGGCAATTATACAGGCCGCACGGAGGTCTGCTATCTCCTGGGACCACCAGTAGACCGCCCGCTTTGGAGGTTGTCTTCGGGAGCGAGGCATGGCTGCATCGCACACAGCCGTCATGGCGCGGCGAAAGCAGTCAGCCGCGACATCGACTCCCTCTGCAGCAGGCGGTGAGGACAGCCAAGCCTCTACAATGGCTGCTTCCTCTAAGAGATCCCCGTCAAGCCGCTTCAACGCCCACCGCGGGAACTGCCGAGCGTCAGGTCGTAGGGACACTGTTGGGCCCGAGGAGGTGGAGACATCCATACAGATGTACAGGTGATCCGATAGCGTCTCCACACTCTCTAGGACCCGCCAACCCTGAACCCGTGCGGCGACAGCAGGCGTAGCGAACGAGAGGTCAACTATTGACCCCCCATGCTGCCGAACGCACGTGTTAACGGAGCCCCTGTTTAAAAGACAGAGGCCCGCAGCTGTCGCCCATTCCTCGACCGCTGCCCCCCTGACATCTGTCCCGGGGGACCCCCACGCGATGGATTTCGCGTTGAAGTCTCCCATTACGATGACGTTTGACGGCATCATTCGTCCAACCGTGGTCCCGAGGCGGTCCAGGAAGTCCTCAAACTCCGCTAGGCTCCTGTTCGGGGAGAAATAAACTCCGAAGAGAATTATGTCCCCCCAGGTGGCCGCAACAAATCCTCGACTCCTCTCTCTAATGGAAATTGGTGCCGAGGAGCTGATAATTGCGACAGAGCCGTCCATGTCACCTACCCAGTCAGGGCGAACTGGGATGAAATACGGCTCCGACACTACGGCCACACCAATCGAGCGCTCTGCCATGGTCTGCAAAACCAGGTCCTGCGCACCGGCGCAGTGGTTCAAGTTCGCCTGGA
Source organism: Xestia xanthographa (assembly GCA_905147715.2). Lineage (NCBI taxonomy): Eukaryota > Metazoa > Arthropoda > Insecta > Lepidoptera > Noctuidae > Xestia > Xestia xanthographa. The sequence goes on from LR990665.1 coordinate 43,600, forward strand.
GGAGAGAATGATTACGGACCAGGTCCATAATTAGTCCGTAACCATTATCGCCCCCTGCGACGGCTCTTCCAATCGCACTGCGCCGGAAGTGGTCGCGTCCCTGGTAGATCGGACTGGTGGCTTACAGTCCTTTCTGCCGGCGGCATGGTTGGCCGGTCGTCCCGCTGCCGCGCATAGTAAGCAGTGCGGGTCAGCAGAACACGCGGCTACTAGATGCCCCGGCTCACCACAGCGGAAGCAGTGCTTGCGTAGGTCGATGCCTGAGTTGCACTTCTGGCATACATGACCCAATCCCCAGCACATGTAGCACCTCATGGGCCGAGCGTCGAGAACCACGACCCTGGCAGAGCTCCAACCCACCAAGAGCCGGCCGGCGTCGGCCAAGTGCTTGGCCACTGCGACCGGGCACTGGGTCCAGACAGAGCTGGCGCCTCCCGGGCCAGGTCGGATTGGACCGACTCGGACTGCATCCGGAGAGCAGCCAGTCTTACGTGCGATCGCGTCCTGCACGTCCTGCCCGGTCACGGAGTCGTCAAGGCCTGAGATGCGCAGTTCAGCGCACTTCATGGGCCTGGAGACGCTGACCTCCTCTGCAAAGATCGCTCGCAGTTTCTCTGCGACACGGTCTGCCCCCGCAGTGCCCTCGGCCCCTGGGAACTCCAGCATGCGGGCGCCGGTTAAAGCCTGTCGGAACCTGACATCCGTTATGCCAAGCTCCTCCAGGTTCACGGCTTGCCTAGCCTTGGTGAGGACGGCCGCGTACGTGACGCCCCTCTACACTGCTTCCGGCTGCAGAGTGAGCACTACCGCAGCGGACCTTGGCGCACGGAGTCCTCGCTTGGCATTCTTCTTGCGCCTGGACCGCTTGTTTCCCTGAGCGACAGGGGCCGCCGCAGTCTTTTGAGGTACGGAAGGAGAAGAACCTTTGTTCTTCTTCTTCTTCCCATTCCTCTTATATATCGATGAACCTAACCTAACCTAACCTAACCTTTTTTTTTTTTTTTTTTTTTTTTTTTTTGACCCTGGGAAAAAATGCATTACGCATACCCTCCCATCGGGGGACAGGAGGGGTATGTGGGACTCCCCGGGCGGACCCGGTATACCCACTAAAACGACCCAGCGCATTCCCGCTTCGTCCGAGTGGCGGCCCGGGGGACTGGGAAACCGGCACAGCCTTTACTTCCAGTCCTCCGCCGACGATTGCAAGGCAGACCCCTCACACCCTCATGGGTGTGAGGGTGTCGGGAATGACCGACGAAGGTGACGGGTGCAATGCGGGCGAAGGCACCCCCGCGCCTGTCACCCGCCCGTCACCATGAGAAGGGAGGGCTCGACGCCTTCTCCCCCTTCTTCGTCTGCGGAGCGGCGCAGCGAGAGGATCGTCCTCCCGCGCGCGCTCCGAGAGAGGGCGGTTTGGGGAGAAATACACCCCCACCATCGCTATCTCTCCCCACGCGGCGGCCACGTATCCCGGTCGCCTCTCTAAGAGCGAGAGGGGAGGGGAGTCTGTGGAAGACCGCGCCACCAACGCCACCAAGCCGTCCCGGTCGCCCAGCCAACGGCCAGGGACCGAGTAGGGTTTGGCGACCACCGCCAAGTCCACCAACCACTCAGCCATGGTCTGCATCAGCAGATCCTGGGCTGTCCTGCAGTGGTTGGTGTTCGCTTTAAGGATACGATGTTCGACTGTGTCCATCAGTCGGACATCGCACCGTCCTCCGCAGCCACCGCAGGAACGGCGGTGTTAGCGGCAGCAGCAGGCGCAGGCCCGGTCGGCGCCTGCGCTTTGCCACGCTTAGGGGGAGGAATACACTTCCTCCCCTTCATTACGTGGCCTGATCGGCAGCCACTGGCGGCACACACCGCACAGTGCGGCGTGGCGGCCTTGCAGGAGGCGGCTTTGTGGCCCTCCTTGCCGCAGCGGTAGCATGTGTCCGTCCTGTCTACTTTGGACGGACACAGAGGCCTGGTGTGGCCGATGCCGAAGCACCGGAAGCACCGCAGAGGCTGGTCCTCGAGTGCCCGGACTGCGCCCGAGCTGAACCCGACTAGAAGCCGTCCCTTCGCAAGGACGGCTTTGGCAGCGGCGATTGGGCACTCGAGGCGGATGGTGCCCATGCCACCTCGGCCGGGCCTTATGTCCCGGCCTTGGACCGTCGCAACTCTGCAGCCCCCTATCGCTGCAACCACCGCTACCACCTCTTCCTTGGTGACGGAGTCATCCAGCTCCGTCACCTCAATGGCCGCCGACTTGACCGGTCGGGCCACCTTGGCCGAGTCCGCGATGACTTCTTGCAGCTTGGCTGCAAAGAGGTCTGCATGGGCACTCCCTTCTGCCCCCGGGAACTCGAAAATTCGAGCCCCGGCTTGGGTCCGCCGGCAAGACACACTGCCGATCCCCAGTTGGGTCGGATCGGCATTGGCACGCGCCCGCACCAAAATAGACGCGTACGTCTCCCCGCGCTCCGCAGCCTTCGCGGTGAGTGTCACCACGACGGCCGCGGTTTTCGGGGGGACCAGCTTCCCCTTTCCCTTCCATTTCCCCTTCCCCTTTCCCTTGTCGGTCGTCTGGGACCGGCTGGGAGTGGTGGTGGCGGGGGCGACAGGGACGGCCGTTGCCGACTTCTTGCCTTTGCCCTTCCCCTTACGGACCACTTCCGTCCACTCGTTGGACGGGGTGGTTGAAGGGAGAAGGGCATCTTCCGCCTGGGAGGAGGAGGACGGCCCCGGCTCGCACTGCCTCTTATCCGCCGCAAGCGGCGGTCGGAGGCGTTTCTCCGGCAAGAGCCGGTCCTCAATCCCTGCTAAGCAGGCTCTTGTGAAGGCCCTCTCCTCCATTACAACCTTGCGGATGATATCCTCAAGGTTGGAGGAGGGGCCCTCCCCCGCAGGGCTCGTCTCGGCTTGTAGTGGCCGGGCCGTGGCTTCGGCCAGCTTCAGATGAAGCTGGCTGACCTCCGACTGCAGGCGATCTATTTTTGCGTGCAGTTGCCGCGTCTCGTCGGTGGCCTTCCGCCGGACCAGCTCCGCGACGACACCGCGCATGCTCGCGGCCCTGCTTTTGAGGGCCTTCTGAAAGGTCCCCTTTAGGTTGGAGGACTTAGAGGCGACCTCCACAATCTCCCCCTCGTCCTCCTCCGCCATTCTCTCCAGCTCGGCCAGAGAGTGGTCCGCGTATAGAACGCGGGACGCACCGTACCCGGACTTGGCCCGGGCAGCATGCGCCCGCTTCTCTTTGGCAGCAACCTGCTCTTCTAGCTCGTGCTGGAGCTGCGCCCGCCAAGCCAGGTCCAACTGGCGTTGGGCATCCGCGAGCCCAACGACATGGGTATCTGTGGCCGCCGTCGGCTTTTTAGCCTTCGGCAGCCTCGTCGACCCCGAGGCCGAGGAGCCCTCGGACCCACCGCTCCGGTGGACCCGCTTCCGCGGACGGGAGTCGTCCGCGTCCGACACAGTAACAAGTGAGTCGTTGTCAGACGACTCACTCACCCTTCCGAAGAAGCTAGCCGCAGACGGCGCGCGGCTAGTTTCTGACGCCGGAGTGTCGGGGTGGCCCTGAGAAGGGCCCTCTGGTTGGCCCTGAGAAGGGCCTTTGGGTTGGCCCTGAGAAGGGCCTTTGAGTTTGCCCTGAGAAGGGCCTTTTGGTTTTAAAAATCGCCCGCAGGCGTCCCGCGTAGGTTTAGGCATAGCCTCCGCAGGATCGTAGGTCACACAAGGCAAAGATAAAATACACTACGAGATCACAGAGCACTTTAGCCAACCCAGTCTGCCACTCCGTTACGGTGGTCAGAACTGGGCTGTTTCCGGGGGACACGACGTGGACGTAAGCTCTGTGGGGGGGTCCCCCAACCTAACCTAACCTAACCTAACCTAACCTAACCTTTTTTTTTTTTTTTTTTTTTTTTTTTTCTCGATGTGGAAATCCTCAATGGATGTCCTCCGCCCTGGGGAGAGCGGAGGGGTCTGTCAGACTCGTACTGACTAAAACCACACCGGTGTTCCCTCGCACACTTGCGTCGGGGGGCAGCGGGAACTGATGCGACTTCCGCTGCCCCAGACTAGTGCTGGCCCGCTTGACCTGCGGGCCTCGTCCCGGGGGGAGTGAGGTGTAAGACTCCCCCCGCTACGTCATGAGAGGCGCGCGTGGAACACAACGCGCCGCCGTCTCGGGTCCATTGTAATAGGGGGCAACGGATGTCCCCGAATCCGTCGCCCCTGGACCAATTTAGGGGGGCCGGAAGAGGGCATTGTCAGCCCTCTGCCGACGCCCGGCGCGTCTGCTGCGGGATGGGTGGGGGCTCGTCACCTCCCTTTCTCTTTCCGCAGCTTCCTTCTGCGACATGACGGTTTCGCAGAAGGACATCACCGCGTCCCAGGACTCTGCGCTGTCGACCATCGAGCGAGCGACGGTCGGCAGCGACAGGTCTCCTCCAACCTCTGTAACGAGGGCACGGCGCGGCTCATCCCACGCGGCACACTCAGCCAGCGTATGGCGCGCCGTATCCTCCGTACAGTGGACGCAGTGATGGCACCGGGCGTCCGGCTCCCTGCCCAAGCGACACAGGTACTTCCCGAAGCAGCCGTGCCCCGAGAGCACCTGCGTCGCCCTAAACGTCAGGGAGCCGTGCTTCCTCCCGAGCCAGTCGTCGAGTACTGGTCGGATCGCCTCAACTGTGTCGAGGCCGGCGGTGGGGAGCTCTAGCCTCCCCCGCCATTCCGCCACCATGACCTGTTGGAGCTGAGACCGGTACACTGTTATTTGTCGCTGCACCAGCCTCTCGCCCCGATGTTTGGCCTCCTCGCGCCACTGGTATAGTGTCGCGAGGGTCTTCGCCTCCAGGTCCCACGGCGGGGATCCGGCCAGTACGCAAGCCGCCTCGTAGGAGATCGTGCGATATCCCCGTACGACCCTGACGGCCATTGCTCTCTGCGGTCTGCGCAGAACTGCGATAGTGCGGGCCGTCAGGTCGGTCGCCCATATTGGGGCCCCATAAAGGGCCATTGATCGCACAATCCCCACGTACAACCGCCTGCAGGCGGAGCTCGGGCCCCCCAGATTGGGAAGCAGCGTTGACAGCGCGCCCGCCGCGCCCATCAACTTGGGCACCAGCCGCTGAAAGTGGGGGCCGAAGTCCCAACGGCTGTCGAGCACCAATCCAAGGTACTTCATGGTTGACCCGACAGCGATCCGGACCCCCCCGACCACAATGTGTGATCCCAATGGCGGTGCCCGTCGGGGGCCATGAAAAGCGATGGCCTCCGACTTGTTAAGGGCCACTTCCAGGCCCAGGCGTCGTATGCGGCTCACCACCTGTGCGACCGCAGCCGTGGCCAGCAACGCTGCTTCCCTGTACGAGCTCCCCCGAGCCGTGACCAGCGTGTCGTCCGCATAACAGGAACACCGAGAGAGGCAGTCGAACCCGAGAAGGCCCCCAAGGACCTGACACCGGCCCCCAGCGCTCCGACAGAGCTCATGATGCAGCTTATGGAGAACCTCCAACAGCACAATAAGGCGCTGGAGGAATGCCAGCTGCACACGCGAGCCCTGTCGGAGCACCTAAAACAGGCACCTCGCTTTGTCGCAGGCCAGGGACCCTCTTTCGCGGAGATGGCCGCCGTCCCGAAGCAGCACATCCAAGCTCCTCTTCACTCGATGATCGTTTCATCAGTCGATGATAAGGACACGGGTGAAGAGGTGATTGAGAAGCTAAGGACGGCAGTAGATGCCAGAAACAAGGGTACCAGGGTGGAGAGGCTGCGAAAGGCTAGGGACCAGAAGGTGGTGGTCGGGTTCAGGACCAGGGAGGAGCTGACTCGGGTGACGGAGAAAATTAAGAAGACGGGAAACCTCGTGGTAGAGGAGGTCAAAAACAAGGACCCGCTCATTATTATAATGGACGTTCTCTCCTGTCACTCAGATGGGGAGGTCATCGAGTCGCTGAAGCGACAGAACAGCCACCTGATTGGGGACCTCCCTGCAGATGATGTGAGGATGGGGGTCAAGTACCGTCGTAGGACGAGGAACCCCCATACGTCTCACATCGTCATGCAGGTGTCCCCGTCAGTATGGCAGTGGTTGACGCACGCGGGCCGAGTGCACATCGACCTGCAGTGGGTGCGTGTGCTGGACCAAACGCCACTGATCCAGTGCACCCGCTGCTTGCGCTACGGTCACGGCCGTAAATTGTGCACGGAGTTCGCAGACCTCTGCACGCACTGTGGTGACCCCCATCTGAGGGTCGACTGCCCCTCACGGCTGGCTGCAGAGGCGCCGAGATGCAGAAATTGCGTTTCCGCCAAGCTGAGCCACACGGAGCACAACGCCTTCGACAGCCAGTGCCCAACTCGTCTCAAGTGGGATGAATTGGCGCGGCTGTCGGTGGCGTATTGCTAAGGGCCAGCCAGCGGAAACAGGAAACGACTCATCCAGGAATTCCCGAATGCACTCGAGTGCCCGTAAGGATTACCAGGTAGTCCAAGCGAATCTGCAAAGGAAGAACCTAGCAACCCAAGAACTCATGATCGTGGCCAGTGAGCGGAGGGTTGCATTCGCACTGCTCCAGGAGCCGTATGTGGGTGGGGTTAAAAGGATGCGAGACTACCGGGGAGCGAGAATCTACCAGTGCGCTGAACAAGGAGGTGGAACGGTGAAGGCGGCAATAGCCGTTTTCGATCACGACCTTGACGTGACACAGTGTCCGAAACTCACCACCAACAACATCGTGGTGGTGAGGATCCGTACCAGCGCCTGGGAAATCGCAGTAGTCTCGTTTTACTTCGAGCCAGACCAGACCATACAGCCATACCTGGAGCAACTTTTGCAGATTCGCGAGGAAATAGGCCCCACTAGGATGATCATTGGCGGTGACGCCAACGCCAAGACCACCTGGTGGGGTAGCCTGGTAACCGACACCAAGGGGGAGGACATGTCGGGAACCCTGGAAGACATGCGTTTGCAGGTACTCAACGTCGGCAACACTCCGACCTTCGACACCGTCAGAGGTAACACCTTGTACAGCAGCTTCGTTGATGTAACAGCTTGCTCAACGGAGCTGCTGGACTTGGTGGAGGACTGGCGGGTCGAGGAAGGTCTCACGAGCTCGGACCACAACGGTATAGTATTTAAAATAAATCTTCAAAAATCTAAAGGAATTAGCGTAAACAGGACCACAAGAATCTACAATACAAAGAAAGCGAATTGGAGCCAATTTCATTCGAAATTGGCCCAATTACAAGCTGATGCAAATGTAAATTCAACAGAAATTGGCAAAATAAAAAATAAAACAGAATTAGAACATAATATAAATATATACATTTCCAAAATTATAGAATCTTGTGAAGATACATTAGATAAAATTAAAACCAACACACAAGTTACTATACCGTGGTGGTCCAAGGAGCTCGCTGAGCTAATGTCGGAAGTGAACACCCGGAGACGCCGCATACGATGTGCTGCACCGGTCCGGAGGCAGAAAGTCGTCGATGAGTACCTGCAAGCAAAAGAAAAATATGAGTCCCTAGCATTGAAGGCGTAGACAGAAGGTTGGACATACATTGTAATATTGGACAATGTAAATAAATCACAGAAATCTTAATTTAAGTTTTGTTTAATGTGACTGAATAAAAATATTTAATAAATAAGTGTAAAAATTAAAAAATCAATGATTCTGTAATTATAATTGTATTTAATAAATTGGTATATAATGTATAACGTTTAAAATGTAAAAATCATTAATTAAATAATAATAATTGTAGGTACCTGAAAATATTTGCACGCCATGAGAAATGGCAGACATGTCGTGAGCCACTCCTATTTAATAAGACCTTGCATGCATGTATTATTTTAATTCTGTATGTAAACACATGTTTGAGCTAATAAAATTTCTTATTCTTATTCTTATTCTTGGAAGGGCTTCTGTCAAAAACAAGACAGGGAAGGAATGTGGGAGGGGATTTACAGGGTCATAGGACGAACCGCCAAAAGACAAGAGGACTTGCCGTTGGTAAAGGACGGAGTGCCACTGAGTGCACAGGAATCGGCTCAGCTGCTGGCTGAGACCTTCTACCCGGAAGACCTAGAGGAGGGTGAAAATGCTGACCACCGTCGAACACGTGAAGCGGCCTGTCGTGTAAACGATTGGGCGCATGATGAACAACATGACCCACCGTTTACACTTCAGGAGCTGAAAACCGCGGTGGAAAGCTTCAACCCGAAGAAGGCACCCGGAGCAGACGGTCTCACAGCCGATATCTGTGCCCAAGCTATTTTCCGGGACCCAGGGACGTTCCTTGCACTGGCCAACAAGTGCCTGGAGCACGGATACTTCCCTGGGGCCTGGAAAGTAGCCACGGTGGTAGTCCTCCGAAAACCCGGCAAAGAGTCTTACACCACCCCTAAATCGTACAGGCCAGTCGGCCTCCTACCAGTCCTAGGTAAAATCCTGGAAAAGCTGCTAGTAGCAAGGCTAAAATGGCACCTAGTCCCGCGGCTCAGTACTCGCCAGTTTGGTTTCATGCCACAGAGGAGCACCGAGGACTCCCTCTACACCATGATACAACACATCAAAGGGAAGCTAAGTGAAAAGAAGCTGATCACTGTTGTATCACTGGACATAGAGGGAGCCTTCGATAGCGCATGGTGGCCGGCCATCAGGACCAGACTGGCTGAGGAAAAGTGCCCGGTGAACCTTAGGAGGCTGCTAGACAGCTACTTGACTGGTAGGAGTGTCAGAGTCCGATACGCTGGTGCCGAGTGTCGGAAGGACACGAATAAGGGGTGTGTGCAGGGGTCCATTGGCGGTCCGATTCTATGGAACCTGATCCTCGACCCCCTCCTAAAGGGGCTGGAAGAGCGAGGCGTCCACTGCCAGGCGTTTGCCGATGACGTGGTGATGATCTTCGACGGTGAGACAGCATTGGAAGTCCAGAGGCATGCCAATGCCGCCCTCGAGTATGTTCGGGTGTGGGGCATCCGAAATAAGCTGAAGTTTGCACCGCAAAAAACTTGTGCAATGGTAATTACCAAGAAGCTAAAGTACGATGTCCCACTCCTGAGCATGGGCGGGGTACACATTGGTATGTCTAAGGAAATCAAAATACTGGGGCTCACCGTCGACCACCAGCTCACTTTCAACTCCCATGTCGCAAACGTTTGCAGAAAAGCTGTGAACATTTACAAGCAGCCGGCACGCGCGGCTAAATTGAGCTGGGGCCTTCACACGGAGATCATCCACACGATATACACGGCAGCAGTGGAGCCGGTAATCTTGTACGCGGCAAGTGCCTGGGCGCCGGCCGCGAAAAAGATCGGAGTGCAGAAAAGCCTCAACACGGTCCAGCGAGGATTCGCGCAGAAGCTCTGCAAATCCTACCGCACCGTTTCGCTGAACGCGTCCCTGGTGCTGGCTGGGATACTCCCACTCGACCTCCGAATACAAGAAGCAGCCGCTCTGTATGAGGCAAAGAGAGGGGTGCCACAGCCAGCAATTGCCGGCAGGGAGGTAGAGCGGGTGGTGGCATTTGCAGAGACTCCGCACCCGGCGAATCATACGGCCAAGGAGTTCGTGTGCCTGGAAGACCGGACGCTTGTAGACACCCACAATACCCAAGCAGTCAGGGTCTTCACGGACGGCAGCAAGATTGCGGGCAAGGTTGGAGCAGCGCTGTCACTCTGGGACAATGATGCCGAGATCAAGTCCGTAAAGCTTAGCCTGCCGCCGTACTGCACGGTCTACCAGGCGGAACTTCTGGCCATATGCGTAGCCACGCGCGAAATCCTGAAGAGCAAAGAGGGAACCTTCGGTATCTAGATAGTGACTCAAAGGCCGCACTTCAAACAGTCACAAACCAAGGTTCCCTCCACGCACTGGCCGTGGAGGCGAGAGCGAACGTTGCCATAGCCTTATCCCAGAGCAAAGATATCTCTTTGTTCTGGATAAAGGCACACGCAGGGCTCGAGGGCAACGAGCGCGCAGACTATCTCGCGAAGGAGGCTGCACTCCGGTCTAGAAAGAGGCCGGACTATGACCGCTGCCCGGTTTCATTCGTCAAGCGACAGATCCGTTTGGGGTCGCTCGACGAATGGAACCGGAGGTACAAGAATGGCGAAACAGCCTCTGTCACCAAAATCTTCTTCCCTGATGCGATCGACGCCCACCGAATTGTGTTAAAACTAAAACCAGCCGGAATAGTGACACAGATCTTGACGGGTCACGGTGGGTTCTCCTAATACTTGCACCGTTTCAAGCGTAAGGAGAACCCATGGTGCATCTGTGAGCCGGATCAAGTGGAGTCGATCGCACATATCTTGACGGAATGCCCAGTGTTTCAAACGGAAAGGTATGATGCGGAGCAGAAGCTGGACACAAATATAAATATAAAGAATATTATGTCGGTAACAAAAACAAGGAGAACCTTATTAGAATACTGCGTCACAGTTGCCACAAAAGTGATAGATCGGAATAAAGACAAATAAAACCCTGTGCTTTTCCAAATATGGACGTTTCTCTTATAGAATAGATATTTAGGCATAAGCATAGATTAACAGCATACAAATAAAACGACAACAAATATATACTTAAAGTAATAAATTTAACACATAAGCCATTAAATAACTGAGTAAATTTTAAAATATTAATAACAAATAAAATCGCAGTAAAATCAAAAACATAGATCAAAAAAGGTCTCTGACCATGTCAGGGGGACACTGGCGGGGCAGGAGTGTGGTTTTAGCCGGTTCGAGTCCGGCACTACCTCGACTGTCTCACAAGAGAAATTCCTGTGGGATAGTCGAGGTGTCCGCGGGGATTTCCCACTCCTGCCAAAACAAAAAAAAAAAAAAAAAAAAAAACCTAACCTGAGCGAACCTAACCTGAGCTGCCTGGCGCTACACCACTTCCCGAAGATCTGGAAGGAAGCAACGGTGGTTGTGCTTAGAAAGCCAGGCAAAGACTCGTACACCAAACCCAAGTCGTACAGGCCGGTTGGGCTATTGCCTGTCCTGGGGAAAGTGTACGAGAAGATGCTGGTTGCCCGCCTCAAATTTAACTTACTACCCAGGATAAGTACTCGCCAATACGGCTTTATGCCCCAAAAAAGCACTGAAGACTCCCTCTATACCCTTGTGCAGCACATCCGCACGAAGTTGGCACAGAAAAAGATTGTCACGCTTGTGTCACTGGACATTGAGGGAGCATTCGACAGTGCGTGGTGGCCCACTATCAAAGTACGATTGGCTAAGGAAAAGTGTCCTGTGAATTTGAGACGGGTAGTCAGCAGCTATCTCAGCGACAGGGTGGTCACAGTGAGATACGCCGGTGAAGAAAGCAGGAGAAGTACCAGCAAAGGGTGCGTTCAGGGCTCGATAGGAGGGCCCATTTTTTGGAACCTGATACTGGACCCGCTTCTGAAGCAGCTAGAAAGTAGGGGTGACTACTGCCAGGCATTTGCTGACGACGTGGTGTTGGTATTCGACGGGGACACTGCACTGGAAATTGAGGGACAGGCCAATGCCGCTCTTGAACATGTTCGAACGTGGGGTGTCAGAAATAGGTTGAACTTTGCACCGCACAAAACCTGTGCGATGGTACTAACGCGAAGGCTGAAATATGACACGCCGCGTTTGAGCATGGGGGGGATCGACATTGGGATGTCCCAAGATGTCAAAATACTGGGGCTTACTGTTGATGCCAAACTCACCTTCAACAAACACGTAGCTATGGTCTGTAAAAAGGCCATAGCTATGTACAAGCAGCTGGCCAGAGCAGCCCGTATCAGTTGGGGTTTGCACCCGGAGGTGATAAGGGCAATTTACACCGCTGCAGTAGAGCCTACGATTTTGTACGCCGCAAGCGCATGGGCACCTGCCGCCAACAAATTAGGGGTCATAAAACAGTTGAACGTGGTCCAAAGGGGGTTTGCCCAGAAGCTGTGTAGAGCCTACCGCACGGTCTCCCTAAACTCGGCACTGGTGCTGGCTGGTATACTCCCACTCGACCTCCGTATACGGGAAGCGGCTGCGTTGTACGAGGCCAGGAGGGGTGTACCCCAGCCGGTACTAGGAGGGAGGGAGATTGAGCGGATGGCTCCAGCGATAGAGGCTCCGCACCCCGCGGAACAAGTAAAACTGGAGTTCGGATGCCTGGTAGACGAGGAACAATATAATAACCACAGCGACTTCGCTGTGCGTATCTTCACAGACGGCAGCAAGATTGAGGGCAAAGTCGGAGCGGCACTATCCTGGTGGAATGGTGCCACCGAAACTAAGGCCCTCAAACTTGCCTTGCCGTCTTACTGTACCGTCTACCAGGCGGAACTTCTGGCCCTACAGAAGGCGGCAGGAGAAGTGCTCGAGAGTGGTGAAACCACGTTCGGCATCTTCAGTGACTCCATGGCGGCCCTTCAGTCAGTTGCGAACGTAAGTTCCCCCCATCCCCTGGCCGTGGAAACCAGGGACACCATCCGACGCTGCAGGCTCCAGAACAAGAGTGTCTCCTTGTTCTGGATAAAGGCCCACGCAGGGTTGGAGGGGAACGAGCGAGCCGACCAGCTGGCGAAAGAGGCCGCACTGAGGTCGAAGAAGAGGCCGGACTATGATCTGTGCCCCGTATCATTCATCAAGCGAAGAATCCGGTTGGAGACGCTTGACGAATGGAACGGGAGGTATGTAACGGGTGAGACTGCCTCGGGCACAAAAATTTTCTTCCCGGACGCGGTAGCGGCGTACTAAGTCGTGCGCAAAATGGTCCCCACGAGCATCACTACGCAGATACTCACGGGGCACGGTGGGTTCTCTGCATACTTGAGTCGGTTCAAGTGTAAAGAGAGCCCATCGTGCGCTTGTGAGCCTGGAAAAGAAGAGACGGTGCTCCATATACTGCTGGAGTGCCCCATCACCGCAAGGGTCAGATATGAGGCAGAGCAGCAGCTAGGTGTAGAGCTCGTTGCGCAAAATCTCCCTAGCCTGATGGCGAATAAAACACGCGAAAAGTTCTTAGAATATTGCACAAAAATTGCAACAGTAGTTATTTGCAGAAATAAATAAATGACAATACTTGAGTATATGATGGGTATATGGCTTGAGTATTAGTTTTGGGTTTAAAATTTTAAAAAGGGGGGATTTTGGTGGCTTGAAATATTTAAATTAATCGTCAGAGTTGATATAAGATATAGGTATTTTGTTTTTAAAGTTGATAATTAAAGCATAGCTGTCCGTACCGAGAGGACGTCGCCTCTCTGAATTTCCTAAATGAATGAAATTAAACAACAGTAGCCAAAACCAATAAATACGCACAAAACGGCTTTGACAATGTCAGAGGGCACTGGAAAGGCAGGAGTGTGGTTTTAGCCGGTTCGAGTCCGGCACTACCTCGACTGTCTTACAGGAGAAATTCCTGTGGGATAGTCGAGGTGTCCGCGGGGATTTCCCACTCCTGCCAAAACAAAAAAAAAAAAAAAAAAAAAAAAAACCTAACCTGAGCGAACCTAACCTGAGCCCACCACACCTGATTTTTAAGAGGACTTCGAATTTCAAAAACTTTGTCTCCTGTATCTTCGGACCTGATCAAAATTTTGAAATTTTTCAACTGCAGACCTTGGCGCGCTCATTTGTTGATTAAAGATTTTAAGTTTAAGATTTTTAGATTAAATAGTTTTTTTTTTTTTTTTTTTTTTTTTTTCTAGCCTGCTCTGTCCCACTCCTGGGCAAAGGCCTCCCACCATTCTTTCCACTTCTCGCGAACCCGCTCGTCCTCCGTTTTTAAATTATAAGGTATTTTATAAGAAAATCATCTTTTCAAAAAAAAATCTATCTGGTTTTTGGTTTTTATAAATTGTATTAATTTCACATTGTAGCCCTTTATTTAACCTTTATATTGACACTTTTTTCAAAATTTTCCAAACAGTGACGCCCGAGATATCGATTTTTTACTGATTTTTGGCTATAATTCAAAATTAAATAGAAAATATACACTTTTGACACCAGGACAGGGTCCAATATACTTATTGTGACCCATTTAAGCCCAAACACGGGCTGACTATCTCCCAATTTGGCTGTTTCGGCAAAATCGCGCCATCTTGGTTTTTTGGTTCCAAATTTGAAATCACGATATCTCGGGAACCGCTGGCCCGATTTCTTTCGAATTTTTACTTGGGCAAGTAGCTTACAGCCAACTTTAAGTGTGGTCGGCTTTCAGCCTGTTTCAGGCCTTTAAAATGTTTGTCGCTGAAATTGCTTTCAGGATATACCTGAAGTGACGCCGAGTTGTATACCCAAAATCCCGTCCCTCTACGACGAAGGGTTTCAAAGTTACGGGCATTTTAAAACGACGTTTGACAGCTCGGCGGCCATCTTGTTTAGCTTCAAACCGTCATAATTTCTGAACCGGAGGTCGTGGGAGACTGCGGCTTTCGACATTACAGTCAGGGATTCATTGCCCTTCATACTCTAAGGTTTCAGGCGGTTTGGAGCTAAAAAATTTCAGGGTCCTGAAAGCAGTTTCAGTGGACAGCGGAACTTAGGCCGAGTCAGGAGAGCCCAAACTCGAGGGGTCTACGGCTTTCCTGAGGGAAGATATCCGTGGTCAAAGATCGTCTTTGACAGCACCGCGGCCATTTTGTTAAATCTTTGATAGGCCATAGCTTCCCAACGGAGAGTCGTAGAAGGCCGGGGTTTTCACTGGGCGTATAGGTACGACATAGAGAATAGGATAGGATAGTTTTCAGGTAGTTTCAGGAAATTGAAAATTTTCAGCCTGAAAATCGTTCCGGTGGATTGGTCTCACCGAGCCAAATTCGGGAAGCCCAAGCACCGGGGTTGTTGGACCGGCGGTTCCGGAGCTATCTTCTTGTAACCACTCTAGGGTTCTTATTTTGGTAAAAACCAAATTTTTCAAATTGGAATATCTCCGGAACCCCTTGGTATAATTGCACCGAGTTTGGGTTCATCTGGAAGGGCTCGGTGGGAGCTATCCATTGGACTTGACCGATCGACTCTACATAGAGTCTTTCAAAAAATCGGTCAAATTTAGGGTTTGTTTTGACTCGGGAAGAAATTATCGACTGTTCTTCGACTGGCTCTTTGTGACCCGCTCTTTAGAGCGAAGAACCGCAACTCTATGTAGAGACTGAAGTGATTTTTTGCTTATTTCTTTTTATTTTATATTTATATTTGTGAACCACGAAGGCTTTATTGAGCCTGACTGTAACTTCTGTTCCTTTGCGATTCGACTAGCACTTTTTCACTAGTTATCTTGTGACCGTTTTGTTATATTTTTATTTTTATGTTTATTTAGACTGCACACACTCTTTACACTGTGTGCAGACTACGGCAACTTTTGCATTCACTATTGTGTTTTTTTTTTCTATAGTATCTGACGCATTCCTCTGACAATGTTTGCCACACCACCTGAAAAGTCTGTAGAGGGAAGGGATAAACAAAAATCCCCGCCAAAAACACAGACGCTCTCGTCTGGCGTTAGACGCAGCGTCGAAAAACAACTCTCTCCGCCAAGGTCGCAAGCGACCTCATCTAACGTTAGGCAGAGCGTTGAAAAGTTGGAGGCCGAGGGAACTGAATCGCAAAACCTGACGCCATCCACCAGCAAAATTGAAATTCAGGTACTTCCTAGACAGGTACTGGCAACGCGTTTGGCCGAAGCCAAAGCTAACGTGATTAAAGCCAAGACCAATGTAAATAACTCGCGAAATATCCGAACTGACATTAAATTAAATGTACTGAAAGCGGTTGACAAACTATTCCAGTTAATTAAAGATGCGGACATTGAAATAAAGCGACTTAAAAGTACTGGACAGACTCCTACATCTGAGAGTATAGTCAACTCTCAGATAATACCCAACAAGACGACTCAAAGAGAGACCGATCACAGTCCAGTAATTGCACAATTGAAAGAGCAGAGCCGGCTGCTCATCGATAACGGCAGAAAGATGGATGACCTTAAACAAAAGATGGAAGAGCAGCACTAACAGTTGTTGGTCACAAAAACGTATGCCGAGACAACGGCGGCCCGATCCACCGTGCACCCACCTCCGCAGAATGCACTGCACTCGGTCGTTGTCTCGTCCCAGGACGAGAATGACACCGGTGAAAACGTCCTAACAAAAATTAGAGAGGCGGTAAACGCCAAGGAAGGGTGGGTCAGGGTGGAGAGGACCCGCAAAGGTAAAGACAGAAAGGTCATCATGAGTTGTCACACGGACGAAGACAGACAGAAGGTCAGACAGAGACTCGAAAATTCCGGGAAAAGCCTGGTCGTGGAAGAAGTTATATTTTTATTATATAAATGTTATTATACTATAAATGAATATCTAAATGACAAATTTTAAATTACTTAATACACATAAATATTTTTTAATTAGTATTGTTACTTTGTATTACCAATTTATTAGAAAAATTAAGCTCTTTCTCTGTCCTACTTTGCTGTGCCCTTACAGGGTCCATATTAATGTACCTAGCTTTAAGCCCTTTGTAACACCTTTTATACAATATGGAATGCAAAATAAATGAATATGAATATGAATATGAATATGAGTTAAGAACCGAGACCCACTCCTGAAGCTCGAGTAAATTCTGATGAGGACGTCATCAGGGCCTTCAGGAACCAAAACCGGGGTATCTTCCACGATCTGAAGGAGAATGAGGATAGACTTGAAATCAAGTATAAAAGGAAAGCACGTAATCCGCACACTAGCCATATTATCCTGAGCGTATCTCCAGCCATCTGGAAAAGAGCGACCGACGCTGGAGCGGTCTATATCGACCTCCAACGGATCTGGGTGTGGGACCAGTCACCACTGGTCCAGTGCTCGAGATGCCTTGGTTATGGCCATAGCAAGAGGTTCTGCGAAGCACCAGCTGACCTGTGTAGCCACTGCGGAGGACCGCACCTTAGGGCGCAATGCACAGAATGGCTTGCAGGGGGCGAACCCTCTTGCAGAAACTGCACAGCGGCCAAACTTGATCGTAGCGACCATAATGCCTTCAGCCAAGAATGCCCCATACGCAAGAAGCGCGATGCCATAGCTCGCATGTCGGTCGCGTATTGCTGAGGGCGCCCAGGAGAACAACAGCAACCCAAACCCCTACAAAATAGTACAGGCCAACCTCCAGCGAAAAAGACTGGCGACCAACGAACTTCTGATCGAAGCGGACAAACGCGGGGTCGCCATTGCTCTCCTCCAGGAACCATACGTCGGCGGGGCTAGAGTAATGAGGAGTCATAGAGGCGTCCGGGTCTACCAGAGCACTGACACAGGAGATGGGACTGTCAAGGCCGCAATAGCGGTCTTCGACAAAGATCTCATCGTCGAACAGTACCCGAAACTCACCACGAATAACATCACCGTGGTGGGGATCCGAACCAGTGCCTGGAGGATCACACTAGTCTCCTTTTACTTTGAGCCAGACCAGCCAATCGGACCATACCTCGAGCACCTCAAACGCGTTGAGGATGAGGTGGGTCCCGGGAGATTGATTCTTGGAGGAGACGCAAACGCCAAGAGTACCTGGTGGGGAAGCCTGTCCATTGATCGCAGAGGCGAAGAAGTGTCCGGAGTCATCGATGAGCTGGGCCTGAACATACTGAACAGAGGGGAAATTCCGACCTTCGACACAACCAGAGGGGGGACAAGATACTGTAGTCACGTTGACATAACAGTATGCTCGACAGATATCTTGGACCTAGTGGACGACTGGAGGGTAGACGAGGGCCTCACGAGCTCGGATCACAACGGCATTGTTTTCAACATTAAACTAAAAAGGTCAAAAGGCATCCAAATTAACCGAACAACTAGGATTTTCAATACTAAAAAAGCGAATTGGCCCGAGTTTCGTGAGAAACTCCGCCAATTACTGCTAGCAAATAAAATAAACAAAACTGAAATAGATAAATTAAATACGGCTGTAAAACTTAATTCAATTACAAATCTTTACACTAATATAATAAAAGACGCATGCACTTCAACAATGCCTATTAAGAAAACAAACGAAGTGTTCACTTTGCCGTGGTGGTCCGAGAAACTCGAGAGGATGAAAAAAGAGGCCACTACCTTTAAACGCAGAGTTAGTTGTGCTGCACCAATCCGCAGAGCGAAGGTCGTCGAAGAGTACCTGAAAAAGAAAGTTGAGTATGAGACGGAAGCAGCCAAGGACGAAACCGCGAGCTGGAAAGACTTCTGCTCAAAACAGGACAGAGAAGGGGTCTGGGAAGGAATCTACCGGGTAATAGGAAGGACCAAGGGAAGAGGTGAGGATCAGCCACTAGCGAGGGATGGGCTGGTTCTGGACGCAAAAGGCTCAGTGGAACTGTTGGCGAGAACCTTTTATCCGGAGGACCACGAAGATATCGACAGCACCTGCCACAGTCTTACCAGAGAAAAGGCCGAGGCCGTGAATGCTAGAGGACATGATGAACCATGTGAGCCACCATTTACGATGGCTGAACTGATGGCAGCGTGCGGGTCCTTTAATGCCAAAAAAGCGCCAGGAGCCGACGGTTTTACAGCCGACATCTGTTGCCAAGTCAACTAGGGCAGCAAAGACCAGCTGGGGGCTAAACCCCGAGGTCATTAGGATCATATATGTGGCTACCGTTGAACCAGTCATCCTGTACGCCGCCAGCGTATGGGCTCCGGCCGTCGACAAGCTGGGTATCAGAAAGCAGTTGGGAGCAGTACAGCGCGGTATTGCGCAAAAGCTGTGCAAAGGGTACCGGACGGTCTCCTTGAACTCCCCGCGCTAGTGCTGGCTGGGATACTACCTCTCGACCTGCGAGTCCGCGAAGCGCCATCGCTATACGAGGCCAGAAGAGGAGTGCCCCAACCAGCACTTTGTGACAGGGAGGTCGAGCAGACCGCCTCGGCAATGGAGGCTCCACACCCCGCAGAGTGCGCTGAGCTGGAGCTCGTTAGCCTGGTAAACCAAGAGCAATTAGATAATGCCCAGAACGAACTTGAAGTTCGTATCTTTACGGACGGGAGTAAGATTGGGGGCAAGGTTGGAGCGGCACTACCCCTATGGAGCGGTGACGCCGAAACCAAAACCCTCAAGCTTGCTCTCCCTCACTACTCCACCGTTTACCAGGCTGAACTTTTGGCAATATGCGTCGCAACCAGGGAGATTTTGAAGCACAGTGCGCAATCGTTTGGAATCTTCAGCGAACTCTATGGCGGCCCTCCAAACCATACAAAATTACAACCGCCACCACCCCCTAGCAGTAGAGACAAGGGCCAACCTTAGGTCCCTGTCGATCCAAAACAAGGCTGTTACCTTGTTTTGGATCAAAGCCCACGCGGGGTTGGAAGGTAATGAGAGGGCCGATGAACTAGCCAAGAGAGCCGCTGAAGGTTCCAAACGAAAGCCCGACTACGACTTGTGTCCGGTTTCATACGTCAAGTGGTGCATTCGTTCGGCGACTCTTGACGCGTGGAACCAGAGATACAGCTCCGGAGAAACAGCTTCTGTTACCAAATTGTTTTTCCCGGACGCAGTGGCGGCCTACAGGATAATCAGGAAAATAAAAATCAACGGCATGATTACTCAAATCATGACGGGACACGGTGGGTTCTCGGAATACCTGAACCGCTTTAAGTGCAAGGAGAGCCCATCGTGCATCTGCGATCCTGAAATGGATGAGACGGTGCCACATATATTGTTCAGCTGCCCCGTCTTCGACAGAGAAAGACTTGAGGCCGAGCATGTACTCGACACCAAACTCGACGCTGTAAATATGTGGCTGATAATGCAAAGTAGAATGAGAGAGTTGTTTTTGGAATTTTGCGTAAAAATTTGTGAAAAATTTATAAAGAGGAACAAAACTGCATAAGCAAAAATGTTTGCATAATATTGTAAAAAATATTAGAGTCAAGCATTGAGAACAAAAGTTACGAAATTGCCAAATGCCATAAAGACCTATTAGTAAATAATGTTATTGGTTGCCCATATAAATTTTAGAGCGTAAGTAGCCGTAAGAAACTGTATGTAAAAAAGAGAATTAAGCCTAGAAAATAGAAATAGCAATAAGGAATATTATGTAGTAGAATAATTTAGTAGATCGTTGTAAAATAGAAATAGTGTTAAGAAATAATTATGTAATTAAAAAAGAATAGTTTTAAAAGATAGCAATAAAAGTAAAAAAAAAACAAACATGTAAAAGTAGTAAGAACCACCGACTTGTGTCCCTGTTTTATACCGTAATAAACCCGAAACCTAAAATAAAGATATAATATAAGAAAAGTAGATATAGTTTAGACCGGAATCCCACCGGAAAAAAAAACAGCATGACAGAGATAGAAAGAAAGAAGGATAAAGTATGAGGAATAAAAGTGCGAGAGGAATACTTGATAGAACTGGAATGAAAGAGTAGCATTAGATAAAATAGGCTCTGACACTGTCAGAGGAAGTAGTATTAAAAAAAAAAAAAAAAAAAAAAAACATAACCTGAGCGAACCTAACCTGAGCGAACCTAACCTGAGCGAACCTGACCTGAGCCGCAGATATCGGCACCTAGTCCCGCGGCTCAGTACTCGCCAGTTTGGTTTCATGCCACAGAGGAGCACCGAGGACTCCCTCTACACCATGATACATATCAAAGGGAAGCTAAGTGAAAAGAAGCTGATCACTGTTGTGTCACTGGACATAGAGGGAGCCTTCAATAGCGCATGGTGGCCGGCCATCAGGACCAGACTGGCTGAGGAAAAGTGCCCGGTGAACCTTAGGAGGCTGCTAGACAGCTACTTGACTGGCAGGAGTGTCCGAGTCCGATATGCTGGTGCCGAGTGTCGAAAGGACACGAATAAGGGGTGTGTGCAGGGGTCCATTGGCGGTCCGATCCTATGGAACCTGATCCTCGACCCCCTCCTAAAGGGGCTGGATGAGCGAGGCGTCCACTGCCAGGCGTTCGCCGATGATGTGGTGATGATCTTCGACGGTGAGACAGCATTGGAAGTCCAGAGGCATGCCAATGCCACCCTCGAGTATGTTCAGGTGTGGGGCATCCGAAATAAGCTGAAGTTTGCACCGCAAAAAACTTGTGCAATGGTAATTACCAAGAAGCTAAAGTACGATGTCCCACTCCTGAGCATGGGCGGGGTACACATTGGTATGTCTAAGGAAATCAAAATACTGGGGCTCACCGTCGACCACCAGCTCACTTTCAACTCCCATGTCGCAAACGTTTGCAGAAAAGCTGTGAACATTTACAAGCAGCTGGCACGCGCGGCTAAATTGAGCTGGGGCCTTCACCCGGAGATCATCCACACCATATACACGGCAGAAGTGGAGCCTATAATTCTGTACGCGGCAAGCGCCTGGGCACAGGCCGCGAAAAAGATCGGAGTGCAGAAAAGCCTAAACACGGTCCAAAGAGGATTCGCGCAGAAGCTCTGCAAGTCCTACCGCACCGTTTCGCTGAACGCGTCCCTGGTGCTGGCTGGGATACTCCCACTCGACCTCCGAATACAGGAAGCAGCCGCTTTGTATGAGGCGAAGAGAGGGGTGCCACAGCCAGCACTTGCGGGCAGGGAGGTAGAGCGGGTGGTGACATTTGCAGAGACTCCGCATCCGGCTAAACATTGGAATTCGTGTGCCTGGAAGACCGGACGCTTGTGGACAGCCACAACAGTCAAGCAGTGAGGGTGTTCACGGATGGCAGCAAAATTGAGGGCAAGGTCGGAGCAGCACTGTCTCTTTGGGAGGGTGATGCCGAGACTAAGTCTGTCAAACTTTGCCTGCCGCCGTACTGCACGGTCTACCAGGCAGAACTTCTGGCCATATGCGTAGCCACGCGCGAAATCCTCAAGCGCAAAGAGGGAACCTTCGGTATCTATAGTGACTCAAAGGCCACACTACTGACAGTCACAAACCAGGGTTCCCTCCACGCACTGGCCGTGGAGGCGAGAGCGAACGTTGCCGCGGCTTTATCCCAGAGCAAAGATTTATCCTTGTTCTGGGTAAAGGCACACGCAGGGCTCGAAGGCAACGAGCGCGCGGACCACCTCGCGAAAGAAGCTGCACTCCGCTGCTATTTTGTAATTTCTATTGTATCTTTTTGTTTCTGTTTATCCTGTGTGAGTCAATAAATACTTTTCTTTCTTTCTTTCTTTTCTTTCTCCGGTCCAGGAAGAGGCCGGATTATGACCGCTGCCCGGTTTCATTCGTCAAGCGACAGATCCGTCTGGGATCGCTCGACGAATGGGACCGGAGGTACCAGAATGGCGAAACAGCCTCTGTGACAAAATTATTCTTCCCTGACGCAATCGACGCCTTTAAAATAGTGAAGAAGGTGAAACTAATAGGCATCCTCACACAGATCTTCACGGGGCACGGTGGGTTCTCCGAATACCTGCACCGCTTCAAGCGTAAGGAGAGCCCATCTTGCATCTGTGAACCAGATGCAGTTGAGTCGGTTGCGCACATCCTAACAGAATGCCCCGTCTTTGGCGCGGAACGATACAATACGGAACTAAAAATAGACACGAATATAGATAAAAATAACTTGGTCAAAATTATTGCGAACAACAAGATACGCCAAGCCTTTTTAGTATACTGCGTAGAAATAATAACTAGAGTAATACATAGAAATAAGGATATTTAAAAACATATGTTTTATCTTATATGAATATTTCGTATGAAAGGATATACAGATCAAAGCATAGAATAATTTAGTAATACTTAAAATATTAATAAAATTTGGAACAACTAATTAAACACTGAAATTAACAAAATTAAAGCAACTTAAAAAAATATTTTCGAAATTTAGAAACAAAATTATACACAATATTAGTGTTTCATCCACCAAGTTTCTGAACGCACCTTTTCGACGTTTGACAGATGTCGTTTCAGTTGTCAGAGTGCGATGACGTTTGCTTGTCAGTGCAATATTGGTTTGGAAAGAAATTTGGTTCCATTGTCTTGTTTTTTTGGTGCACGCTGCTTTCGTGTAATTATTGATTGAAACTTTGAGTTAATTTTAATCCGATACCATCTTGATCGGTGTTTGATATTTTGTTGATAATTGAGTGAAAATTGAGAAATCTCGCCATTTTGGGTCATGACCGCGAGTAATTTGTTGGTTAAGTACCTAGCCGGCTTTGTCATTTGGACGCCGGTAATTTCCTAAATTCAGTGCTGGACTATTCTACATCCCCGATTGGGTTAGTAAACCGGGATAAAATTCAGTTGAACATTGGTGAAAAGTGCCACGTGTGGGATCTGAAGGTTTGATCCGGGAGTCGACGGTACGAGTCGCGCGCGTCCTTTGGAACCGTCGAATCTTACATGACCTTACATACACCACACAAGCATTTACACTTACACCCCACCCAGATACGACGTAACCAGGGAATACGCCACATCTCCGGTTCCAACGTGATGGGTAAGTTGTATATAATAGTTGAATAGTTGTTTTCACTTGTCGATTGGACAAATATTATTTTGATTAGGGCTCCGCGTAATCGCGGACATCGTGAGTCTGCTGGTGCAGTCTCACACAACTGCTAGCAGAGCGTGGTTTAATTGTTAAATTCACCACTTATTGTCGAGTTAAAAGTATTGAGAAGTCTGATTTGTTGCCGTCAGCCTGACTCAAATTAACATAGATTGTTTGACATAATATATTATGATATGTAGTGTCCCTTGTGGCTTGTACTTTAATTTGTTATTGTATAAACAAGGTATTGCTTGTACAGGGTCGGATTTGAACTTGTAATAATTCAAACTAAGTTTTATTATTTGGTTTAAATTGTAGTTGGGTCCGGGAAAATTGTTCCTGTTGATTATTTAATTGAATTTAATTTGTTTATTTGATATTTGTCCCAATGGCTTCATTGAAAGCTGTAAACCAAGCCATTGGTGGATTGACCTCACAGCTAAGATGGTTTGCCTCTGCTGCTGCAACCGCTGAGCGTCGAGACCTGGAAGAGGCCACGCTTGCCCGGTATGAGCAGTTGAACGCGAGATTGAGTGCGGTTGACACTTTGTTTGCTCGCTTCAATGAATTGAGTTAGGACTTGGACCTGGAAACATTGGGTCAAGCAGCCCGTGATAAGGTTGTTGCGGATTATGACCAGATGTTGAACCTGGGTGACATAATAAGTATGCGCGCCAGGGAAATTTTGAAGAGTCGGGACCCTGCCCAGGTCAAAACAGAGACCTCTGTTGTTGCAGGCCCTGGACTTTTGGGTAGACTGCCTACCCTGGAGCTGCCACATTTTGACGGTCACTTGGACCATTGGTTAAGCTTCAGGAACCTATTTGACAGTTTGGTTGATTCGCGCTCTGACCTCCGACCGGCCCAGAAGTTGGCTTATTTGTTGTCAGCCCTAGGAGGTGAGGCTCGAGCCTTGGTGCAGCACTTGCCGGTGACCGACTCGGCCTATCCCACTGCTCTGGAACTTCTATCCCGACGGTACCAGAACAAACGTTGCCTGGCTGATGTCCATATTGACCAGATCTTGGGGTTGCCGGCCATCACCAGAATGTCAGCGTTGCGTGCTGACCTTTTGAATCCATTGCTGGCAGCAACCAACGCCTTAAAACGATTGGAGTTGCCGGTGGACTATTGGTCCTATTTTTTGGTGCACTTGGTGTTGCAGCGGCTTCCGTCAGACTTGAGGTCCCGTTTTGAGCAGAAGTATGGTGGGGATAGTGCCACCCATCTTCCCCCCTTTGAGGACCTCGTCAAATTTTTGGAGGATGAGTGTCGTTTCCTCGACAACGCTCGTGGTGCCACGGGGTCAAGCCAACCGCCCTCTCAGCCGAGGGCCCAGGGACGGACTAGGACTGTCGGGCCTGGTGATAGCCGCCCTGCCCCCCGTTTTGGTGGCACCCAGAGTAATACTGCTTGCGGCTATTGTAAGGCCACGGGACATGCCGTAGTCACTTGCGCGGCCTTCTTGGAGTTGCACGTGAGTGCCCGCCGCCGAGTTGCCAATGCACGCCGCCTGTGCTTTTCTTGTTTGGGGAATCATTTTCATCGGGATTGCCCCAACCCCCGCCCTTGTTCAATTTGTAGGGGCTCACATCTGGAAGTTTTGTGCGCCAACGCGAACCGCTCTGACAGACCAGCCTCTGATGGGGGTTCGCGCAGGGGGGGGTATAATGGAGATGAGCACCGGGCTCCTCGCTCGCCGGTTCAGAATCGAGGAGGGGCCCGCAACTTTGACCGCCGTACTCCACCCCCCGCGCCAGTTGATCGGGAGCCGCGCGACCGCCGATTGACCTCCCCTCGTGAAGGCGACTATGCAGCTGCTGGTAGGCGACATTGGCCAGACCAGCACCGCCTTCCCTCCCCTCCGTTGGCGGAACGTCCCCGTTTGGCGATGCGCCCCCCACCACTCAGGCGTCAAGTGGGATATGCCCCTCCAGCGATGGCGCGCGGCTCGGGACATCGCGCGGACGAGGAGTTTGATTACTATCCTCACCGGGATAGACCCCAGCCTGGATGCGGCGATCGGTCGCCGCCCAGGCATTGCTAGGAAATTGGCGCCTGTCCCGCTAACGTACCTCCCCAGATCGACACGGTTTTGTTGCCAACGGCATCGGTCAGGGTCTGGGGACCCACGGGGGACTCTGTTGTGGTCCGTGCCATTTTGGGCACGGGAGCCCAGGGTTGCCTTTTGTCGTCTTGGTTAGCGGGTCGGGTGAGCCTGGATGTCCGTGCCTTTTCAGGCACGATTAATGGAATAGGCGAAACACCTATCCCGACTGTTGAGGGACAAACCTTATTTGGGCTCACTCCTGTGAGTTGTTTGGACCCTAAGTTTTTTTCCTTCGGCCATTGTTCTGACGAGTATTTTGGGCTGTCATCCCCAACGTCAGCTGTCGCCTGATATTGTCCGGTTGACGTCAGGCCTGGATTTGGCTGACCGCCGGTTTGATTCCCCTAATACAGCTCATTTGATATTGGGTTCCGATGTACTAGGGAGAATATTGTTGGGTAATATGAAAGTCTTGCAGCCGAACGGTTTGGTGGCTGTCTCGACCATCTTTGGCTTTGCGGTGATGGGCCCAGTGTTGAAGGCTCCCCCTCCACCTGAGCCTGATTTTGCGTTGGCTTGTGGCTCCGCTCTCTCTGACGCTGTTCAGAGGTTTTGGGAGGTTGAGGGGCCACCGCAAGTGGCCCGCTTGAACCCGGAACATGAGGAGTGCGAGTTGTTCTATCAGAACAACACAGGTCGACTCCGTTCCGGTCGGCTCGTAACACGGTTGCCTTTTGTTGCAGTTCGACCACCTCTCGGCGAGTCCAGACCTATGGCCGAGAAGAGATTGTTGGCGATGGAGCGCCGTATGGCCAGGGATCCGGTGCTGCGGCAGAAATATTTAGATTTCATGCGTGAGTACGCAGACTTGGGACACATGTCGGTGTCAAATTTGGATTGGCGCTCAGTTGAGCATTACTTTCTGCCGCATCACGCGGTCCTCAAGGCATCCACCGGTAAGCTGCGCACAGTCTTTGATGGGTCTGCGCGGACTTCCTCTGGTGTCTCTTTGAATGATTGCTTGCACTCCGGCCCCAAATTGTTGAGGGACCTTTGTGATGTCATCACGTCTTTTCGTCGTCATCAAGTAGTCTTTGTGGCTGACATCAAAATGATGTTCCGGCAAACGGTTATTCACCGGGATGACAGACGTTATCAGTTGATCCTGTGGCGAGAGAATCCCCGGGACCCCATGGTTGTTTATGAGCTCAACACGAATACGTACGGCCTTCGATCGAGCCCCTTTGTTGCTATTCGTTCGCTTTGGGAGCTCGCGGACCGAGAACGCTTGAAGTTCCCTCGGGCGTCCGCCATCTTGAAAACGGACTTGTATGTTGATGACGTCTGCACTGGGGCTTCCACGGTTGAGGAAGCTATCCTGTTGCGTGACGAGTTGGTTCAAATTTTGGATTCCACTGGCTATGAGTTGCGTAAGTGGGTGTCCAACTCGCCAGCACTGTTGGAAGATGTGGAAGAGGATCATAAGCAGGATCCTCATTTGTTTGAAAATGCTGACAACCCTGCTATGTTGGCCGTTCTCGGCGTTCAGTACCGACCAGTCCAAGACACCTTTACGTATGATGTCGATTTGGAGTCACCACACACTTGGACTAAACGACTGGTATTGTCTACTGTCGCGAGAACCTTTGACCCGAATGGTTGGATATGC
This sequence comes from Xestia xanthographa, assembly GCA_905147715.2. NCBI lineage: Eukaryota > Metazoa > Arthropoda > Insecta > Lepidoptera > Noctuidae > Xestia > Xestia xanthographa. The sequence goes on from LR990665.1 coordinate 70,760, forward strand.
CCGGTATTGTTTTGGGCGAAATGTTTTCTCCAGCGCCTTTGGACCGCGGAACTTGGTTGGGATGAGCCACTTCAGGAAACCCTTTTGGAAGATTGGCTCCAATTTGTATCCGCACTTCCTGCGGTCAACGAGGTCGCGTTACCACACGCTATCCTCCCCCCTGGGAACTATACTGCTACCCTTCATGGGTTTTGTGACGCATCTTCGCACGGTTATGCAGCTGTTGTTTATCTGCGCACCGTCAGCGCGACAGGCCAGGTGAAGTTGTCACTGATCATGGCCAAGAGCAAGGTGGCCCCCCTCCGGACGGCATTGACCATCCCTAAGCTAGAGTTGTCAGGGGCGGCGCTTCTTGTGCGTCTCTTGAATCACGTTGCTCAAACTTTAGGTGGATCTGTGAACATTCGAAATTCTTACGCCTGGACGGACAGTCAAATTGTTTTGTGCTGGTTGAAGACGTCCGTCCACTCCTTGGAGGTCTTTGTGGCGAACCGAGTGTCACAGATACAAAATTCCGAAACGCCTTTGATTTGGAGGCACGTGCCTGGAGACTTGAACCCCGGCGACGTAGCCTCACGTGGGTGCATGGCTCCCCGCCTGATTGTGCACCCCCTTTGGTGGGGACCGGATTGGCTGACTCGCCCCGAGGATGATTGGCCTCGAACCCCGGTTTTGATGTCGGATCCTTTGCCCGGGCTTAAGGTGCTCGCTGTTGGGACGAAGGACCCTCCGTTTGATCCTGATATTTTGTTGAATCGATACAGCTCTCTCGACAAATTGTTGAACGTTACCTCGTGGATCAGGCGTTTTGGTCACAATGCTAGGAATCCAGGGGACAAGCGCCTGTCACCGGTTCTCTCTCCTCAAGAGCGACAGGAGTCACTCCTCCTGTGGGTTCGCTCTGTGCAGGCTGTACACTATGAGAAGGAGATCGAGACCTTGAAGTCCGGTAGAGTTAAGTTGTCGGGAGCCGTTAGTAAGTTGAACCCCTTTTTGGATGAAACGGGTCTTTTGCGTGTTGGAGGACGGTTGAGGCACTCTAGCCTTCCTTATGGGGTCCGTCACCCCCTTTTGTTGCCCAAGGCGGGCCATTTGATTAAATTGTTGGTGACTGATCGTCACATTAAGAACTCGCACGCCGGTTGCAATGCGCTGTTGGCCATTCTGCAGCGAGAGTTTTGGATTTTGTCGGCTCGTCGTACCATTCGTAGCATCGTCTTCCGTTGGACGGATCGGACTAAGGCCCCAACGATGCAGCCCCAGATGGGAGACTTGCCTGCTAATCGTGTCAATGAGGCGAGGCCCTTTGCAGGCGTAGGAACAGACTTTGCTGGTCCCTTTTCGATAAAAACGTCTACCCTTCGCAATAGTAAAATTGTCAAGGCTTATTTGTGCGTATTTGTCTGCCTGTCAACTAAGGCAGTGCACTTGGAGCTGGTATCCTCCCTCTCGACGGAGGCCTTTGTGGCAACTTTGGATAGATTTACGTCTCGCCGTGGGTTACCTTCTCTGATCAGGTCTGATTGCGGTACCAACTACAAGGGTACAAGTAACTATTTGAAAGAAGTGTATGACTTTCTTAATGAGAGCCAGGTTGACATTGGTAACAAATTGGCCCGTCGAGGGGTCACTTGGTTGTTCGACCCGCCAGCCTGCCCCCATTGGGGGGGTATTTTTGAGGCCGCGGTGAAAGCAGCAAAGGGACTCTGGCGGAGATTGTTGGGAGACACCGTTCTCACCTTTGAGGAATTAGCTACGGTATTTTGTCGCATTGAAGCGGTACTAAATTCGCGTCCATTGTGCCCGCTCTCTTCGGACCCGAACGATTTGGAGGCTCTAACCCCGGGCCATTTCTTGATTGGACAGCCACTTGTCGCTCTGCCTGAGTACCCTTTTGTTGATGTGAGCCAAAATCGGCTATCGCGGTTTCAGTTGGTGCAACAGCTCACTCAGAGCTTTTGGAAGCGTTGGAGCTTAGAGTATCTGCACATCCTCCAGCAGCGCGTCAAGTAAGAATAATTAATAAGAATAAGAATAATTTATTTATAAAAATATTACAAAAATGTACATTTATGTGCAGTAGTGTTATTTCTAAAACAATGGTATAATTAGTGCATAATAGTAAACTATAACTAAAAATATATTTAACAGTTGCAGGAAACAATAATGTGGAATTCACAAATGTTTGCTAGCGACCTGCCCGATCTAGGTTTATTTAAACCTGTGTTTCAGGTCATCACTTTACATAGCACAAAAATAATTAGGTCAGTAAATGTTATAAAATAAAATAAATCTATTAACAACTATAAGAATAATGTAAGTGGTACAAAAATCAATAAACATTAAAACTAAATTAAGTAAAATACCTATGTACAATTAGATACCAGGGAATAACATAATCAAACCAGGACTTCTAGCGCTAAATAATCCGATATTGCAAAACTACATTTCCTATAACTAAGACTGTAGAAGTTTAGATTCTTGTTGAGTCTATTATACAGAAAAGATCCTAAAAACGCATAAAATCGACTAGCAAAAGCATGTCTAGTTTGAGGCTTTGTGCAAACCAGGTCCTTCCTTCTCCTATCGTCAGGGACTGGGTCATAGGGAAGTGTAGAGTGCTGCTGTAGTATGATGTGAAGAATAAATAATTGCCGCACTGTGAGCACATTACATGCTCTATAGAGCAGGTGTGTAGGAAATCTAAACGGACGAAAGGTAGCAACCTTTAGAATTGCTCTTTGAGAACGTTCTAGAGGGAGAAGAATCGAATTTCCCGCCCCCCCCCAGGACGTAATGCAATATGTTAGAATAGAGTGACACAACGCTAAATAAACCTGTTTTATTAATTTATAGTCGGCTACATTACGTAAATACTTAAAAACTAATATTAGTTTGCGCACTCTAGCACGGCCTCAACTCTTGATTTAGCTGAAAACAACAGGGCAGTATCATCCGCATAGGACATTACAACACCATTTTCGAGTGGCAGGCTGCAAAGGTCATTAATATAGATCAAAAATAATGTAGGACCTAATATGCTGCCTTGTGGTATTCCAAAACGAGTATTAGAAAGATCAGAACTTGTATTCGGACCAATTTTAACACATTGCTGTCGATCGCTAAGATAATCAGATAATAGTTGAAGCTGCGCTCCTCTTATCCCAAGTGTTTCAAGCTTTAGCAAAAGAGTAGCGCAAGAAATAGTATCAAAGGCCTTGGCAAGGTCTAGAAAGATACCAACTGTATGCATTCCACTATCCAGATTCGTAGAAATGTAATTAACCAATTTGTTTACTGCTTGGCTAGTTGATTTTTTAGGCCTAAACCCAAATTGATTATCTGAGAGTAGTTTGTTATCTTCCAGATATTTTATCAGTCTACTATTTATGATTTTTTCTAAAATTTTTGATAGTCCCGTTAGTACTGAAATGGGTCTGTAGTTAATCACACTCATTTTGTCTCCAGACTTGAAAATAAGTGTGATCACAGACTTTTTTAGAACTTTTGGAAATATCCCTTTAGATAAACATAGCTGAAAAATGTGAGTGAGCGGAGGGGCCAGTATGTGTTTAAATCTTTTAAGTACATTATTGGGTGTTTGAGAAAATTGTTTACTTTTGTGCCGATAGATGGCGTTGTACTTTTACGTCACTTTTCTGAATCGCGGTGACAAGATTCGTAGTGGATTTACCTAGGTCAAAATTATTGTCAAACGAAAATGATCTCAATACACGGTTGAAAGTATTTATATTGTTTTAATATCATTATCTTCACCCCTGCTAAAGTAAAGAGTGCAGCAGAAGTGTCTTTCTGTGAAAGTTTGTTGTGACGCCTAGTAAACGGGTTGTTCATATGGTCCTTCGAGACGGAGCGGATGTGTTTTTGGGTATCAACCTTGGTCGGGCAAGTGGATCGCTTGCGATAACTGACCAAGCTCATAGCATCAGTGAAGTGCTAGTGGCATCAGCATCAGTGCGGCGGTGACAATCAGCAGCAACTCTGGGAGCAACAGCAGCAGCAGCGCGAGAAGCGAGCTACTGCAGACGGTGCCGGGTGAACGGCATCTGCATCGTCAGGAATCAGCAGCAGGGTGAACTCTGGACCTGGAGGAGGTGTGGGACGTGCGTGACGTGACGCAACGTCAATCTACCCGAGGACTCATCAGGTGGTATCAATGAAGTTATAACCGTGAGTGAACTTTTAATAATAACTTAGTGCAGTTTGTGATTTGATCTTCATAATTCGGAGTTTTGGGACTTTATTACTTCGGATTTAAAACTTTACTATTTTATAACTTAAAAGTTGTGTGTATAATTAGGTTTAGTTTAGTAGTAGTGTTTTAAAAACTTGCAATTTTAAACTTAAATTGTTGGTCTCAAATTGATATTTCTGTGTTATTCTCATTAGTTAGTTTAGTTATAATTTTCTCGTTTCAACTTGTGTGCGGTTATATATTTAAATTGCCACTGGTTTCAATATGGAATCGTTAAGCAATAAATTAGAAGACAATTGTTCAAGAATAGTCAAAGCTTATAGTAACTTTAAGAAATCTCCTAAAGATCGAATAACACGTCCATATGTTAAAGTAAGATTGGAAAACTTAGATAAATTGTGGCAACAATTAACAGAGGGTCATAGTCAATTATACGAAGCATACGGTCCGCAGGAGGCATGTCTTTATGTTAAGCAAGATAGTTATGATCAGACTGAAGAACTTTACATTCAATATAAAACTGAGTTAGAAACTATTTTACGAGTCATTTGAAGTAAAAGAGGAAAGCCAAACAGAATATTCTAAACATGTACAAAGCAATGTAAAACAGTGTCAAGTTAAATTACCAAAAATTGTTATTCCAACATTTTCCGGGAAATACACTGAGTGGGTAACCTTTCGAGATTTGTTCGTATCGCTCATTCACCATAATAAGTCTATAGATAACGTACAGCGGATGCAATATTTAAAAGGGTATTTATCTGGGGAAGCGGAACAACTACTTAGACACATTCCTATATCAGAGTCCAATTATGAACGGTGCTGGGAACAACTTAACGAGCGATACAATAATAAGAGATACTTGTCACATTATATACTAAAAAGGTTACTTAGTCAGAAGAATATGAATAACGAATCAGCTGTTAGTCTCAAAGAATTAATTGATAACACTTCCGATTGTTTAAATGCTCTAGCTAATCTTGGTATCGATGTCGGTAATTGGGACCTCATCGTTGTACATATAATCTCTTTGAAGTTAGATCCAGAATCCCGAAAACAGTGGGAATTAAACGTCACTAGTGAAAAATCGTGCAGCAATGAGATTCCAACCTTTGAGCAATTTAAAAGTTTTTTGACCAGCCGATATCGCGCTTTTGAATTTTTGACCGCTGGCTCTAATGCGGGTAGAGGAAAAAACACAGAGACGCCAAAAGCGTTCCACGCGGCGACTGATTCTGTATTAGAATGTAAATGCTGTAAGGAAAACCATAAAATTATACATTGTAAGAATTTTATAAAAATGGATGTAAATACGAAACGGGAGTTCATTAGACAAAACAGTTTATGTTTTAACTGTTTAGGGAACAACCACTCGGCTAAGCAGTGTCTGAGTTCAAGTGTGTGTCGTGTTTGCAAACGCAAACATCATTCTTTGCTTCATGCCGCGGGTCCAGTTCATACCGATGACAGTTCCGATCATAAAAATAGTAATGTATCTCAAAACGAGAATGAGAGAGACGCGGCGCAAAGTGCTAAATCATCCGGATCGCCTAACTCGGACACAGTGGCCACGTTCTTCTCGGCTAACCAATTACATAAGACAAATCAAGTTTTGTTGGCCACGGTTCTAGTTAACGCCACAGCCAACAACGGTAGTTATCGTACAATAAGGGCGTTGCTAGATCAAGGGTCCCAAGCCTCATTTGTAACCGAGGCCACGGCACAGTATTTAGGGCTGAAAAGGACGCCAGTAAGGGGACACATTTCGGGATTGGAAGGTAATAATAAAATTATATCAAAATTTATGGTGGAAGTTACTCTGAGGTCCATACACAACCCCAACGTTCAGCTTAAGGTTGCCGCATACGTACTCAAGAGCATAACCACTTTTCTGCCTGGCAAGCAACTTGTACCTGTGGGGTGGGTTTGTGATTTCCCGTTAGCGGATCCGCATTATCACACACCAAACAAAATTGACATGTTGCTAGGGGCAGAAATTTATGGGCAAATTATCCAGGAAGGAGTTAAGAAGGGACCTCAGGGTAATCTCGTGGCGCAAGCGACTTCATTGGGTTGGGTTTTATCGGGTGTGGTGGAAAAATCACACCAACCACATGATAATGTTTTAGTCATGCATTCGCATGTGGAGGAAACAGACCTCATGAAACGCTTCTGGGAACTGGAGGACAATATGATGAACAGTCCCACCATATTATCCGAGGAGGAAAAACAGTGCGAACGTTTCTTTGCTACAACAACGCGAAGAGACAGTGACGGGTGCTATATAGTACGGTTGCCATTTAAAAGCCAAGATGCAACACCTATAGTAAGAAATTCTAAAAGGATAGCTGAAAAAAGATTGTCTTCATTAGTCACAAAGTTAAGTAAAAATACAAACATGGAAACGAAGTATCAAGAGGTATTGGAAGAATACTTACTGCTGGGTCATATGGAGATAATACCTGAAAAGGAAATAAATAACCGTAAAGGAATTTACCTACCTCATTTTGCGGTTGTTCGGGAGGATAAGGATACCACGCAAGTGAGAATAGTATTCGATGCATCCTGTAAAGGTGAAAACGGCGTTTCATTAAATGATCTGTTAATGATAGGCCCTACTTTACAGCCAACGCTAAGACATATTTTAATGAAATGGAGAACATATCCAATATGTTTATCTGCGGACATAGTAAAAATGTACCGTCAAATCAAGGTTGATGAAAACGATGTGGACTTTCAGAGAATTCTGTGGAAAGGAACTGCAGATAATCAAACTCAAGAATATCGTTTATTGCGGGTTACTTTTGGTACAGCATGTGCCCCATATCTTGCTGTTAAGGTGCTTCAACAGGTAGCCATAGACGAGAAGGAGAAATACCCTACAGCTGCTGTAAAGGTTAAAGAAGACTTTTACATGGATGATCTGCTTACGGGCGTTGAAAGCGTTGAGGAAGGAGTCAAACTTTATTCTGAAATGAATCACTTAGTAGAAAAAGGAGGGTTTTCGTTGCAAAAGTGGTCAAGCAATAGTGAGGAGCTGTTGAAAAGTTTGAAAACTAAAGATAAAAATACTACAGAAGAAGGAAGGAAAATTAAAATAGATGAAGTTATGAAATTATTGGGACTTACCTGGGATCGAACAGCAGATGCGTTCCGCTACACAGTGACACTCCTACCGACGAAGGAGCCTGTAACAAAAAGAATAATTATATCGGACATATCACGTTTATTTGATCCCCTTGGATGGGTTTCTCCAAGTGTCATAGTTGCAAAAATAATCATACAAAAGCTGTGGTTATCAGGTATAGGCTGGGATGATGAAGTTCCCGAAACAATATTAAATGAGTGGCTCACTTACCGTGATGACTTGTGCCAGTTGTCGGAGTTGCAAATACCTCGCTGGATCAATACAAAACGTAATAACACACTCGTTGAATTACATGGATTTAGCGACGCATCCAAGATGGCTTATGCAGCCGTGATTTATCTTCGGTCCATCGACGATCAGGGTCACGTGTCTGTAAACTTGGTAACATCAAGAACAAAAGTAGCACCAATAAAACAAATATCGATTCCACGTTTGGAGCTCTGTGGAGCAGTTCTTCTGAGTAGGTTATTGGTTGAGGTAGCTCACACATTGAGTATTCCGAAGGAGAACATTTATGCCTGGTGTGACTCCACCGTCGTGCTGGCCTGGCTTAATAGTCACCCAAATCGGTGGCAAACATTTGTGGCGAATAGGGTATCTGAGATTTTAACCACTTTAGACGCACAACAGTGGTCTCATGTGCGGTCTGGCGTAAATCCGGCTGATTATGCGTCAAGAGGACTCAACCCGTCTGATCTCAGGAAACAAACGGCATGGTTTAATGGTCCTACCTTTTTATACTCAGAAAAAATAGATTATAACAAACCTAAAGACCTAGATACAGACTTAGAAGCTATAAAAAGGGTGCACTTCTCGGGCACAGAAACAAACTTATTTGATCGGTTTTCAAACCTAACGAAACTAATAAGAGTGGTAGCGTACTGCAGACGTATGTGGATAAAACGAAAGAAGGATCAAGGTGAAAAAACAGGGTTGTCAGCGCAAGAATTAGCGGAAGCGTTACGTGTTTGTATCCGACAGTGTCAAGCAGAAGGTTTTGGAGAAGAAATAGAAAAGATCTCAAAGGATGGTTATTCAGTTACGTTAAAAGGACCTTTAAAATCGTTAAACCCATTCATAGACAGAAACAGAATATTACGAGTAGGAGGTAGGTTACAGAAGTCGGAACTAAGTGAAGATAAGAAACACCCAATGTTGTTACCAAAGAAGTCAAAATTAACCAATTTAATCGTGGCAGACGCTCATGACAACACCTTGCACGGAGGGCCTCAACTCATGTTAGCGTATTTGAGGACTAAATACTGGATTTTGGGGGCCAAGGAACTGGTCAAATCACACGTTCGTAAGTGCGTTAAATGTGTTAGACATTCGGCAACTACATCAAATCAGTTAATGGGGCAATTACCGGCTGCGAGGGTAACGCCTACAAGACCTTTTAAACGTACTGGGATTGATTATGCTGGTCCAATAAATATAAGGACTTCCAAAGGTCGGGGTCATCATGCTTACAAGGGCTACATTTGTTTGTTTATCTGTATGGCCACGAAAGCCGTACACATCGAGGCTGTAAGTGACATGACTACTCAAGGATTTTTAGCAGCATTCAAGAGATTTGTTTCTCGCAGAGGCCATTGTTCGGATATTTGGTCAGACAATGGCACTAACTTCGTAGGAGCATCAAGGGAGTTAAAGCAGTTATTCTCGGCGGAGCAAGCTAGTCTAACAAAGGAAATCGCTGACTGTTTAGCGTCTAAGGGAACGAAGTGGCATTTTATCCCTCCATACTCGCCTAACTTTGGTGGTCTTTGGGAAGCCGGAATCAAATCGATAAAATTCCACCTTCGGCGAGTAGTTGGAGATTCAACCCTTACTTACGAGGAGTTATCAACAGTTCTGACACAAATTGAGGCTTGCCTGAACTCGCGACCACTGTCGAGGATGGATGGGGATCCGTATGGCTTAGACGCATTGACGCCAAGTCATTTTCTGGTGGGTGAGCCATTAGTGGCAGTGCCGGAGTATAACTTCGAATCTAGCACTCTGAGTAGTCTACGCCGGTGGCAACTGACCCAACGGATGGCGCAACAGTTTTGGCGACGATGGTCGCAGGAATACTTAGTAATGTTTCTGAATCGCTATAAGTGGAGTAAACAAACTCCAGAACCATCGGTCGGTATGTTAGTTTTAGTTAAAGAGGACGACTTGCCGCCTTGTCGATGGCTGCTTGGTCGTGTGGTTGCTACACACCCTGGCAGCGATGACATCACTAGAGTTGTATCTATACGTACAAAAAATGGTATAATAAAAAGGTCTATTTCAAAGATTTGCATCTTACCTGTAATGTCCACTTAGACAAACAGATGCGTTTACTTAGAATTATAAGGTTTAATGTGATTAATTTTAAGGATTTCATTTCATAGCAGTAACTAGTGTTTCATGGTGGGCGGAATTTAAACGGGAAAACGTAATGGAAGGCCAAATTTGTTAATTTGCCCTTGGTGGGCGGAATGTTTGAGAAAATTGTTTACTTTTGTGCCGATAGATGGCGTTGTACTTTTACGTCACTTTTCTGAATCGCGGTGACAAGATTCGTAGTGGATTTACCTAGGTCAAAATTATTGTCAAACGAAAATGATCTCAATACACGGTTGAAAGTATTTATATTGTTTTAATATCATTATCTTCACCCCTGCTAAAGTAAAGAGTGCAGCAGAAGTGTCTTTCTGTGAAAGTTTGTTGTGACGCCTAGTAAACGGGTTGTTCATTGGGTATATCATCCCACCCAGTTGCGCAGACATCCTTTAAGCCGTTTATAATTCTAATTACTTCGTTGAGGTCCGTATTTAATAAAACAAAAGAATTTAACGTGGAAATCGTTTAAATGTCCTAGTTGGGTTTTGAGTGTGGGGACGGCTAATATTTATGGATTTTTCCGCCAAGTTTTTACCAACATTGACAAAATAGTGGTTTATCTTATTTATTGCTTCGGATGGGTTTATTTCTGTTGATAGTAAATCAATCGGAGGTTCGGAATTTTTACACCGCAATGTATTGGTTTTTATAAATTTCCACACAAGTTTACTATTTTTTCTCGCCTTCTCGAGTTCATTTTTATCGTGCTGGTTTTTTAGCTTTTTCAAAAGGTTATTACAGAAATTCCGATATCTTTTATATGTAACAGAAAGTATTACGTCATCAGGTGCAAGTTTGGATTTTAGGTGGAGTTTGTCTCTGTGTCTTATACAACGAACGAGACCGGGTGTGATCCACGGTTTTATACAACTATATTTTCTAGGGATTATCTTAGTGAAAGTGTTTTTTCTTATTACGTATTGTAAAGAATTGATGAAATATTGTAAAGAGATATTTGCATCAGCAGAAACGTAAATAGGGGTAGCACTTCAATACCCGCAATTACAGACACAATTAAAATAACAATGCACCGTGCCTCTGGAGGCACGGCCGGGAGCATACGGGTTAAAATTAATGCCGCGTATGTCACATTCAAGGTTTGTCATATTGACTTTAGTGTAGCTACGCTCGCAGTTTTGTCTAGGTGAACTTATTTGCATTGTTAGTAAAACAGCTTGATGATCGGTTAGCGCAGCGTTAGTAACCAATGTTTTGGATGGATTTTTTGATTTTAGAATGATATGGTCTAAGCAAGAACCGCTTTGATGTGTGGGGTAATAGTGAGCTGGTAAAAGTCCATGAAATGCACAAATATTTAGATAATTATGTGTATGGGTATCGGGTTTCCCGGAGGAAATGTTTATGTTGATATCTCCCACAAGTATTACATTTTTGAAAGTACTTATGTTTTTTATGTTAGTGTCAAGTGAGTCGAGAAAACTGTCGATATTAAGAGAGGGAGGCCTATAAATAGCCATGACTACTGTATCGGGATTTCGGGAATAATTTTAATGAATAAGCAATTACTATCTTGGGATAGTGGTTCTTCTTTGATAGTTCGTAGATTATTTTTAACATAAACTACAACTCCGTCGTTTTGGTTGGTGTTTTTCTCTGTTTTATATGAATTAAAACCGTTCAGAGACGGTAAGTTGACTGTCTGTTTTGACAACCAACATTCCGTTAGTACGATAATATCACAGCTTATGTCAAGACTTTGTAATAACACTTCAAAACCGTCCATGTTTCGGTTTATGCTGCGAATATTTTGTGTAAGCAAGGTAAGCGATTTGTCGCCAGAACGAAGAAGGTATTTACAGTCCTCAACATTACAAATTTTGGATTCAGACACAGTAAAACTATCTAGATCACTGATTAGCTGATTGCTCATGATAATTAAAAACTAAGAAGAAGTACAAATACGGGATGAGCTACCTGTTTGTGTGCCTACTAAATATAATATACTGTGGCGCTCTTAGGCGCCCTCATAGTCTATTGAGTTGATGTAGTTGGTCTCTGCATATTTACGTGCCGGGCAACTTACATCACCGGTTGGATGGTCACATTTCCTCTTGAATCTTTTGCACGTCGCACACTGGGAGGGAGAAGATTTGCTACTGCATTCCTTCACGGAGTGTCCCGTCTCTGCACAGTGGTTGCAAGTAGGACTCGTTTCACGGCAAAACTTAGCTGCGTGGCCAAACTGCTGGCAATTGTAGCACCTGGTGACTATCGTAAAATCTCTCACCGGGCATGAAGTCCAATTAATAAAAATTCTGGTTTGGTTGACCAGCATTTTTCTTATGCCAGCGGGTACCTCCAAGATGTAGTTGCAGGTAGGAAGGCCTTTCTTCCCCGATTTATGGCTCAGTTTAATGGTCTCAAGGAAGGATTCACGAGTTGTATTCGGCAATTTATCGGATAGGTTTTGCTCGTAAATGCAGTCGAATACCTCCTTCTCACTAAGGGCTACGGGAACACCAATGACAGTAACCCTAGGGCGTCGTTTAGAAGGTTCTTCTATTGTAAGGCCCGAGGTGACTATCTTCTCCGAATTTTTCAATTTCTCTATATCGCCTTTATTTTCAGTGCTAATCAGTACTCCCCCATTCTTAACTTTTTTTAGGCCACGTACTTGGAGCTTCAGTTGCTCGGGAGATATTAACTTTTGAACAAGTGACTTGGTGTCGTCACTTGTTTTAGTTTTGTCGCTGGGATAGATGGCGATTGCACTCAAGTTCGCAGGACGGATGAAATTGTCGGAGCCTTTTTTCACCATGTTAGCATATGAATTGCTGGGCGTATTCAGCTTCGACTCAATAACCTTATTGACGATAGGAATGGACTGTATGGGATTATGAGGTGTGGTGCAATAAAACCAAGTAATGGCAATATAAATCTAATAAGCAAGTAGGAATATTCTATACAATGTGTTGAAGGGAAGACCACTGACAAAATCACTTGAAACAAAATCAAAAAATAGACAACTAAGATAACATACCAAGAAGGTTGTCAACATTCCACCCCCTTGTGCATGATAGTGCACAAAATAATGCAATGGGTCTCCTATGTGGAAATCTTGACAATCCTCTTGGTGGGCCGACGAAGTATGCCACCTGAGGTAGCTACGTCCACCACTCTAATTACTCCATCTTTGCCGGGAAAAGTTCCAGAAACACGGCCTCGTGGCCAAGTTCCTCTCGGCATGTTCTCATCCACGATGAATACAATGTCACCAATTTTCAAAGCTGGTTCTCTGCTGTCCCCGACCTGCCGTGGTTGCATAGTGGGCAGAATCTCTCTGACCCAGCGATGCCAAAAATGATCAGCCAATCTTAAAGCTTTTCGCCAGTCCGCTCTTCTTAATAAATCCCGGTCGTCTAGAGTCGAAGGTAGAACTTGATTAGATGACGTGCCGAGCAAAAAATGAAATGGAGTTAATGTTTCTTGGTCCTCGTGACAAACCGAAACGTGACTCAGAGGTCTAGAGTTGACAATCGCTTCGGCTTCTAACAAGAGAGTTATAAGGACCTCTTCCTTGGGGGCTTGTTCTTCCAAAGTGGCATTTAAAGCCACCTTCACGCTGCGCACCAACCTCTCCCAACATCCACCAAAGAATGGTGCGGCGGGAGGAATAAACTTCCATTTTATTCCTCTATTGGCAGCAAAGTTTTCGACTTCAGGTTGGTAAAAATCACGAAGAATTCGGTTTGCACCAACAAAACACGTGCCATTGTCCGAATATATTGTGTCAGGAGTTCCTCTTCTTGCAACAAAGCGACGCAAAGTCATAATTGCAGAATCAGCAGAGAGGGAATGCACCAGCTCCAAATGAATGGCTCTGGAAGTCATACAGGTAAAAAGGGCAACGTAACGTTTTTCTCTTCTTCGGCCAATTGCAGTAGAGATGGGGCCAAAATAATCCAAGCCCGTAAATGTAAAAGGACGGCGATGGTGAGCAAGCCTTTGTGCCGGGAGATCTCCTGTCTTTGGATTCATTGGCTTTGTTTTCCTTATCTTGCAGAACAAACATTGGCTGGCTACACTCCGGACGATGCTGCGAATTCGAAGAATCCAATATTTTTGTCTCAACTCATTAATTACCATCTCATTATTGGCATGACCAGCTCTGCGGTGGAAATATTGCACCAACAAACGGACGACATGGTGGCGACCATCTAACAGTATCGGGCGCTTCACATCGGAGCTGACATTTTCGACGGCTCTAATTCTTCCGACCAATCTTAACAAACCATCTTCTCCCATCATTGGTGAAAGCTTTGACAAGCGGCTATACTTGGGTATCGTTTCGTCTCGATCGATGCACTGAATTTCTTCGGCAAACGCTTCTGCCTGTAGGCGTTGCAGGATATGCCTTTCTGCGGCTTCCATTAACTCAGCTGACAAAGGCAATAATAGAGTGGTGGACGCAGGTAAACTTGCACAATGGCGGTCTCTAACATCGGTGTTAGGGACAGTGAGTCTAGTACGGTCCAAAAATGAACGGAGTTTGGCCGCAGCCTGCAAAACGCGAGCAGTAGCGCGGAGCAAACGAAGCCAGTCACTGAAACGACTGAAATCTACTGTCGCAACCAGATGAGCAACCAAAAGCACAGGAGAACGTTTATACTCCTCCCGAGCCATAGGCTGGCCAGCTGGTTCTACAGGCCAATCTTCTGGGGCCTCTAAAAGAAATGAAGGACCCGAAAACCATCGATGGTTGGGATTCAGGTGCAGAGACTTTATACGAGTGGCATCGTCAGCAACATTCAAGTCGGTTGGGACCCATCGCCAATCTTGAACGCATGAATTTTCGGTTATTTCCCCGACTCTATGAGCCACAAACGGCTTGAATGTTCGTGCATCGCTCCTCAGCCAACCAAGAACGGTTCTCGAATCCGTCCACAGATATGTGCGCATGGGCTTCTTTTTGTGACAATCTTTGATTGTGACAGCAAGGCGAGAAGCAATCAAAGCAGCTTGCAGCTCTAAGCGTGGAATTGATGTTGGTTTTAATGGCGAAACTCTCGCCTTACTGGCAATAAGGGCGAGTTTGACGATGCCGTTAGCATACGTAAAACGCCAAAAAGCAACACAGGCATAGGCAAGCTCGCTCGCATCAGCAAACACATGCAATTCCCTGTATAAAGGTTCACCATTTTCATTAGCGTACCAGCGTGGAATACTAAAAAATGATACTTCAACGAGCTCTTCTAACCATTCACTCCACCTCATAACCTCTGAGGGTGGAAATGGTGTGTCCCAGTCAATATTTTTTCTCCAGGCCTCCTGGAGTAGGATTCGGTCCTTAACAACGATTGGCCCAAGTAATCCCAACGGGTCATAGATTTTCATAAGATGAGACAACGCTTTTCGCTTATTTAAAGAGCCTTGAAACCTACAACTTTCTAAACCGGTCCTAAAACCTATAGTATCTGATAAAGGATCCCATGAAACGCCTAAGACATTATTTATAATAGTGGAATTATTACCAAGTTTCACTTCAGTCGGTTGTGCGGCATGAAATTCTTTTGGAATAAGACGTAACGCTTCCTGATTATTAGAGATCCAGCCACGCATTTCGAAACAGGCGTTTCGATGGATAGTGACTATATCAGATGACAGCTGCGCAGCCTTGGTGACGTCGTCCACACTATCAAGATAATCGTCCATATAACAACTATAAACACTAGCGTTGGCTGCTTCTGGATACAAATCTTGATGAGACCTGGCGTTTTTGTTTTTAATGTACAGAGCAGTAAATGGACTGGACGACGCTCCAAAGATAACAGCAGTCATACGATACTCTTTTATAGGCTTTGTATTTTTGTATTGAACATCACGCCAAAGAAACCGTAATGCGTCCCTTTCCTGCTCTCGAATTCGTATTTGAGGAAACATTTCCTTAATGTCAGCAGACATTGCGAGTTGCGACACGGCCCTCTCTGAATCTAAAAAGAATACCTAATAAGTTCTCTAATAGATCAGGCCCCTGGAGAAGCAAGGAATTCAAAGACACTCCTTGATTCGTAGCAGCCGCATCGTGAACAACCCGAAGCTTACGCTTTTGTGGGTGATACACGCCAAAATGTGGCAAGTACCACCTAATCCTCATACTAGAATTAGAACTAGAAACTGCTCCAGGACGATTTGTTGTCGAAAAGGGCGCATTCTGTTTAGAACACCCTGAATTGAGACTGATTATATTATTAAGATTTTCTTGACCAGTAAAATTACGATAGTAAGTGGTAGGATCACACTCCTCCGCATATCCCTTAGTAAGCATATTATCAATAAACTGTTTATAAGGACCAGCAAACTCTGGTTCTCGGAGCATGCGTTTCTCTAGACTCAAGAAACGTGAGAGAGCTTGAGGATAGCTGTCGGGAATAGACTGAATGTCATCTCGCCATGGGAGTCCTACTTCGTACCTACCAGTTGGCAAACGTGTAGTAGTCGCGTCTAAAATCTCAATAGCACGCAAATCCTGCTTACTATGAAGAGTCTCACGCTTGGAAATACCAAGTGAATCAAGTTTGTACTGCTCTTTTATGAGAAGTTCTAAACGTTCGTATTCCGATAGTTCGGCTTGGTCTAACTGACAGTGGTTAATAAATACGACTGGTTTAGTTTTACTAGAAGCTACTCCATACAATGTCCAACCCAACAAAGTGTGACAAGCGACAGGCTCATTGCGGCGTCCAGTGCGGACCTCGTGAGTTATCGATAGATGCCAGTGCTCAGCGCCGATAAGCACGGTCGGTACAGCGTCACTATAAATTAGAAAATGAGCTAAGTCTTTTAAATGGTTGTATGATTCAACCATTTGGTTGGACAGTGTTTGTGTGCTTAAATTTAGTGCTTGCATAGCCCTAGCACGACTAACTAAGTATTTGTTATTTTCATGTTTACCCTGTATGTAAAAATTAACATATGAAATGTTTGTACTTTTCTGTAAACCACCGACACCGTTGATAGTTATAAGTTCTTGCGGTCCTGATAACCCTATACGAGCAGCCACGTTTGAGTCAATCAATGTCGCTGTACTGCCGTCGTCAAGAAGAGCGTATGTTTCATAGTCGCCGGCTGGACCAGACACAACAACTGGTACTATTTTTAAAAACGCATTGGTTTGTGATGACATCTTGAAATGTTCATGGATACCTGTATTAGAAACCGTTACCTTTTCTTCCATTGGCTGGAGCGCGAGCGGGGCGGCTGATGAGGGTGACGTGCACGGAACGTCACTAAGAGACGCAGCTGCACACACAGTGTTGTTAAACGACTGCTTTTCGGATGCAGGCGATGACGTTAACGTATCCTGCCTACCATGTAAAAGAGGATGGTGGCGAAAAGAACAACCGTCGACCCCACAAGGATTTACTTTGCAAGATTTCCATTGATGGGAAACACGCCTAAGACATTTGTAACAAATCTTGTTCTCACGTAACCAACGCCATCTTTCGTCAACTGACAAAGACTTAATTTCGTCGCAGTTTTTAACGTTGTGGTTTTTTTTACAATAAACACATTCTGTTTTATCGTTACTTTTAATTTTATTGTGTGACACAGAATGAATGTTCTCGCGTTTTAATGGTTTATTGACAGACTGAATCACGTGCGATTGATGTGTAGCTTGCGAAAGACTTAAGTCAGGAGACAAAGCAAACTTAATATAACGCTCATGTTCACGAGTTAAAAATTCGGACAAAACTTCTAATTTTGATAACAGAGGGTTTGATACCTCTGACGCATAGTCAGACCATCTCATTTTCATCATAGGGTTTAATTTACCTAGTATAATGTGAAAAAGTTCTGGTGAGTGTAAATAGTCATGATGATTGAGTAATTTTATCGTAGAAAGACTATTTCTGACTCTATTCGCAATGGTACCTATTTCTTTGAGGTCATTACCGAGCCGTGGCTGTTGTTTCAACACCTGTACCTCACCGAAGACAATCATCTCAGGGCACGCAAAGCTTCGCTCGAGGGCGCGCATGATCTCCTCCGGGTCCTCTGCAGAGATGAGCAGCGACGCGACGGACTCGCGTGCGGCCCCACGGAGCGCGCTTTGTAAGCGCGCAACATTCTCTGCGGGGGTGTATGAGAGTTTAGTAGTGTCAAAAAGTTTTCTAAATTGAAGCCACTGAGACGCATTTCCAGTAAATGCGAAAAGCTCTATTTTTGTTTTTTGTGTTTTATTCTGTGCGACAGCCAAAGACTTCGCTGCAGCGGCAGTGTCTGCGACTGCTTGTAAAAGCAAGGGAGAAAACTCATTATTACATACAGGTATATTGTGGCGCTGTTCCTCCAAGCCCGTATAAGAGGGTGGCAACACCGTGGCGGCCAGCCCGGGTACTTGGGGAACGAAACCTGCCTGATTATCGAGGTATGCTGCTAATAATGGAGCAGCAGCCTGAGGGTTCATTGATAAATGAGCAGGCTGTGAGACCTCTTTTGGTATATTTCCTTCGTTTACTTGAATTGTAAAAATACTTCTTACCCATTCTTGCGTTCGTTTTTGACTCGTAGTACTTCGCCTACTTTTACCTTCAACCTCCGCTTCAATTTGTTCAATCTCCGCGCGGTACTCGGCCTCCTCCACTTCCGCGAGCTGCTGCTGTAGCACCTTCATGTTTTCGAACTGGCGGCGCTTGTACGCGGCTTCCGCGGCGGCCTTGCGTGCTTTCAGCGTGGTGGATGAAGCGCTAGAATTAGTCTGCGCAGAGCGCATGCTGTTCGCATCGTCACCGGCACTAACTCTAGACGCTACGGGCTCGTGAGTGGTTGTTGAAGGTTCTACAGGTGAATCACGGGCGATACTATGAGATGACATTGCCAAGGCTTTGGTTTTACTACGCGTGTTCATGTCGTAATGCTAAAAATGGTACTTACCGATGTGAAAATGACAAAATGTATATGAAATAAAACCGTCGAAGGACCAAAAATGTTGACGATAGGAATGGACTGTATGGGATTATGAGGTGTGGTGCAATAAAACCAAGTAATGGCAATATAAATCTAATAAGCAAGTAGGAATATTCTATACAATGTGTTGAAGGGAAGACCACTGACAAAATCACTTGAAACAAAATCAAAAAATAGACAACTAAGATAACATACCAAGAAGGTTGTCAACAAACCTCTTTAAACTGGTCCAGAGAGTTCGCCATGTTCTTCTGAAGCTGTAGGTGCTGAACGGTGCTGTGGGACTGGATCATTTTCTGCTTTATCGATTGGTAAAGGACAGCCATCTGAGAAGTCCCACTTTGGACCTTACGGCTAAGATTTACAACACGTTGCTTCTGGTCCGAGTTCATTTTGCCTTCACCAACAATACTGCAGACTTCGGTCAGAATGCCGTCAATAGATAACATCCATTTCTGTATCTCTGGGGTGCTGACTATTTCACTCGGCAATAAATTCTCCTCAGGTGCTGGTACAGGTGGTTGTGGATTTGGTTCACTCGGGGGCAATTCTCCGGTAGGCGTTGGTGGAGGACTTCGTCGTAGTAATTGGCTACGGGCCCCAAATGGGCTGGATCCTGGGTTAGACATCCTAACCGCAACACTTTATTTAATTGTCAATACAAGATAAATATAATTTAGTTCATCTTGCACATAAAAATTGCTATGGCACTCACGTCACTGGTGACACACTTTACTTTGTTTTTAACTGACGCCGCAATACTAATTCATATATTTGTCGTAATTGTTTATAGATATTTTATTTAAGCAAGTACAGAAAAACACGTCCGCTTAGTCTCGCATCTCGTAAAGCGATGAACAGTGGACAAGTGGACTGATAAAACTCATCCGCCCAAGATAGGAGACCTCGTCCTTATTAAGGATGCCAACCTTAAGCCTCTGTATTGGCGCCGGGGGCGCATTCTCAATTTGGTGGCTGGCACCGACGGGGTACCTCGTTTTGCTGAGGTTTTAGTGGGTGGATCGGTTATGAGGAGAGCGGTCGCAACCTTGTCAAGACTGCCAATTGATTAGCGGACGGGACGGCCCGTCCGGGGGGGGGTAGATGTTTCATCCACCAAGTTTCTGAACGCACCTTTTCGACGTTTGACAGATGTCGTTTCAGTTGTCAGAGTGCGATGACGTTTGCTTGTCAGTGCAATATTGGTTTGGAAAGAAATTTGGTTCCATTGTCTTGTTTTTTTGGTGCACGCTGCTTTCGTGTAATTATTGATTGAAACTTTGAGTTAATTTTAATCCGATACCATCTTGATCGGTGTTTGATATTTTGTTGATAATTGAGTGAAAATTGAGAAATCTCGCCATTTTGGGTCATGACCGCGAGTAATTTGTTGGTTAAGTACCTAGCCGGCTTTGTCATTTGGACGCCGGTAATTTCCTAAATTCAGTGCTGGACTATTCTACATCCCCGATTGGGTTAGTAAACCGGGATAAAATTCAGTTGAACATTGGTGAAAAGTGCCACGTGTGGGATCTGAAGGTTTGATCCGGGAGTCGACGGTACGAGCCGCGCGCGTCATTTGGAACCGTCGAATCTTACATGACCTTACATACACCACACAAGCATTTACACTTACACCCCACCCAGATACGACGTAACCAGGGAATACGCCACATCTCCGGTTCCAACGTGATGGGTAAGTTGTATCTAATAGTTGAATAGTTGTTTTCACTTGTCGATTGGACAAATATTATTTTGATTAGGGCTCCGCGTAATCGCGGACATCGTGAGTCTGCTGGTGCAGTCTCACACAAGTAGAAAAAATAATATTGTCTAAAAAGGTCTCTGACAACGTCAGGGGACACAAGCAATCACATTAAAAAAAAAAAAAAAAAAAAGAGCCGCAGATATCTTAACTACCAGACGCGCGATTTTGAAGTGGTTTTCAGTGTTTTTAGACCAAACTAGGCCTCCGCCTACGTTTTGACCATATCGCACGTGCTTACAAGCGCGTCGGGACTTTATCCCTACTAACACTCGGGAATTTTTTGAATTTTCTTAGTAAATCATCAAAATTAATTGTTTTTCCAAATTCTTTTGCAAAAATAGCTTCAGTTTATAGTTGAAATAGTACTCACCCTTCATCCCTGATTTCTGGTCCGCGTTCCGTGTCCCGGTTTCCAGGCTGTGGGGTGAAATTCAGATTTTTTTGGTTTTGTACGGCTCAGAGTGGTCAAGTTGCAGTGAGGTGAGTTGACGAAAACCACAGACTTCACGATCCCAAGTTTATTGTAAAGTTACACACAAGTTATGTTGTTGTTTGTTTGTTATATGCTAATCTGTGGTATGATCGCTAAGGTAGCTAATGGTCAACTGACGTTTAGTATAATAAATAAATATAAAATTAATTACGGAAAGTAGGTCGCGGCGTCAGCAAATTACTTGCCTGTACGTGAACCGTACATGCTCCCGAGGGAAAAGTGGGATGAGCATCCATTACAAACAGTAGTTAAAAAATAAATGTAAAAGTAAACAATTCATGTAAAGTAAATAGTTAAAGTCAAATAGTAAACAATAGTAAATGTGTAAAAGACAGTAAATCTAAAGTAAGTAAATGTAATAAATAATAAACACCATCAGTTCATATCCTCAAAGTGGAATATTATCGTTGGTTCCGTGTTGAGTTTCGTATTTCTTGCAACTCGATGTCTCGTCCAACGTTGTCCCTTCCTTTTGATTAAGGTCCACTTTTGGTAGTGTCGCTTCTCTTGCACCATCGTTTTAGGGAAAGGTAGAAGGCAAGTGCATCAATCCTCCTAACAACAAAGAAGTAACCGAATAAAGGTATATGTCGTGATTTGAGATGTCAGTCCTGTTCAGAACTTCCAGCTGCCGGTCGACTTTGTTGCTAATCGTAGAGTTTATTGTAAGTACTCAATATCCGCATTCATGTTTAAATTACTTCCCAGTTGATTGTATGTAAATATTGTGGCATCCTTTTTCTGATGTAAGCATTTCGGTTTCAAAGAAATCACTCCAGTCCCGTCAATGACCGCTGCCGTAACTTGATCGTTACATATGACGCGCATCAGCTGTTTTCCGCAAAGTGTGAATAACCACATGTTTGGTTTATGTAATTTAGTCCAGATTTCTTTGCATACTACGTCATTGGGGATACATTTATTTATTTATTTATTTATTTAAACTTCATGTACAAGAGTGGTACATAGGCGGACTTAATGCCACAAGGCATTCTCTACCAGTCAACCTTTGGGTTAAATAAGAAAACATAGTGATAGGGTACAAAATAATGTCTAAAAAACTAACTTATTGTTAACGAGAATTAATATACATATATTGATACTAATACACATATACACATAAAATAAACTAATAGATAATCTATCAAATACAAAAATTAAAAATTAAATAGCGATAAAACTAATAATAATTATTATGACTCGACTTCGATTTGAGAGCTATTTAGTCTGACTTAAATAGTAAGTACGAACTTTTCTTTTGAAAGTGAATTTGCTTTCAGCCTTTTTGATGCCAAAAGGTAGCGCGTTCCAGAGCTTTATAGTAGAGATAGCGTAAGAATTTGACATAAAACCTGTACGGTGTGAAGGAATTTGGAGAAGTAGATTCTTTGAAGCACGAAGGTTACGACTATGAGAACTGCCCAACACTTTGAAATAAGTCTTTAGATAATCGGGAGCACGTGGATCGTTCAAAATCGTGAAGAGCAAGCAGAGAGATCTGAGGGACCTCCTGAGTCGGATAGGCAACCATTTAAGCTGAGAACGGAAGGAAGAAATGTGATCGTATTTACGAAGGCCAAAAACAAACCGAATACAATTGTTGAGAAGTCGATCCAATTTATTTAGAAGTTCTTGGGAAAGATCAGAGCAACAAACATCAGCATAGTCTATAATTGGAAGCACAAGTGACTGGACCAAAGTGAGTTTGGTGCTAGATGGGAGGAAATGCTTAAATCTATAGAGAGACCGCAGTGAGAACGAGACTTTCTGGCTAACCTGAGCCACGTGTTTATTCCAACTTAAACTGCCGTCAATGTACAGACCTAAGTCTTTTACGTGAGGTGAAAGAGAGATGACAGAGTTCTCGAACATCAGTGGCATAAGTTGGCTAGTGTTCACATTTCTCAAATAGTACGAACTACCAATGAGGATGGCCTGACATTTCCCGACGTTAACAGAAACCCCAAATTTGCCAGACCATTCTTCGATAGTTCGTAGATCAGCATTGAGCGATGAAATGCAATTGTCAAGGTTGGCAATGTCTGACTGAGCGTATAGTTGCAAGTCATCAGCGTACAAATGGTAAGAACATTTGAGGACAGCAGTAATGGAGTTTATAAACAAAGAAAATAAGAGAGGAGAGAGTATACCGCCTTGTGGAACACCAGATGCCAGGTCGCACCAGTCAGAGCAATCCTGATCAGCACGCACCGCCTGCTGGCGACCACGAAGATATGAAGAAAACCAATCACATGACAACGAAGATACCCCAATTTGAGACAGTATGGCCAGAAGAATGTCGTGATCAACGGTGTTAAAAGCATTGGAAAAATCTATTAGGACCAAGACCGTTAATCTCGAATTCTCCAGGCCATCCCTTATGTCTTCAGTAACTTTAAGCAAAGCTGTGGCTGTGCTGTGGCCAGGCCGAAAACCAGATTGGAAACTAGACAACAGATTATTCTTAAACACGTACGAGGATATTTGTTTCAGGGCAACTGCTTCTAGGATCTTGGAAAGGAAAGGGAGAATGGAGATCGGTCTGAAGTGATTAGCTAAACTAGGATTGGAAATTTTAGGGAGAGGGATAATGTAAGCCTTACGCCACATTTCAGGAAACACACCAGTCTGCAGAGATGAATTGATGATGTGAGTAATAATTGGAATTAAGTTCTCAATCATAAAGGCTAGCATAGTTCGACTGACCCCATCACAGCCCACAGCCTTAGACTTAATCGAGTTAAAAAATTTGAGGACCTCAACGTTAGTCACGGAGGAGAAAGAAAAAGAGTCAGGGGGAAATATTGGCTTGGAAGTAATATCAAGGATAGTTCTATTCTTATCGTTAACCGCAAGCGTAGCAGACGTTGAAAAATGTTTATTTAGATCATTTAAAGGCAAATTAAGAGATGCAATACTAGAGGGGGACTTTGTTATGCCAAGTGATTTGAGAAACTTCCAAATATCAGCCGGTGAAGAATTGAGGACATTTTCACAAATGTATCGGCGTTTAGATGCCCTTACCATCTGATTGCAGCGGTTTCTAGCCAACTTGTACAGGTTCCAGTTCTCCTCACTGCGGTCCCGCCTAAATTTTCTAAAAAACCCGGTCACGTCGTCTCATTGCCATCCGAACTCCAGGGGTAATCCAAGGAGCTGGGGGGCGCTTAACGCGAACAGCCCTCAGTGGCGCATGCGTGTCAATGAGCTGGAGTACATTTTTGTTAAAAATTTCCACTTTCTGATCCACTGATGATGACTGGGCAATATCGGCCCAATCCAGAGCTTGTGCATCGGTAATGAGTTTTTCCTTGTCTAACCTTACGTAATTCCGGATAAAAACAATAGCTGGCCGCTGCTTAGGGGGTTTAATTTTGTAAGACATATAAATTAGATCGTGTCTGGATAAACCAGGCGCAGCGATCTGACCATGGTTGGCGACAAGATCTATAGAAGATGCAAGCATGAGATCGAGCCAGGAATACATGATAATGTCGCTTGTTTATTGAAGATTTTTATCGTGCAAGTTATAGACCGGTTGAAGCTCCCTGTTTTTTAGTTCCTGAATTAGGTGCCGTTTTCTGTTCCTCTTCGTTACCTTTAAGTTCTTCCAGTTTCAGCGGTAATGGCGAAAGTTTAGTAATAGGTCGTTTCAGTGGGCCTCTCTTAGTTTTCATAGTTACCACTCGAACTTGACCATCAGTGCCGGGATGAAGCTCCTGCACTCTGCCCAGAGCCCAGCGGTAGGTGTTCGTCTTTTACCAAAACTAGGCTTCCTTGTTTCAGGTTGTCCTTCGGATGCTGCCATTTGCTTCGGACTTGCAGCTGATGCAGATATTCATTCGACCAGCGCTTCCAGATATGCACGTTCATTTGTTCAACAAGCCTCCATCTGTTTCTGAGGTCATGTTGAGCAAAGTCTTCTTCTTCTTGTGGTAGTGACATTAGCGGACCACCAATGAGAAAATGACCGGGAGTCAGATATTCCAGGTCTTCTACATCTTCGGTTAGTGGGCATAACGGACGAGAGTTCAGACATGCTTCTATTTGAGTCAGTAAAGTAGTGAATTGTTCAAAAGTGAGCTTCTGTTCGCCCAACACTCGATGTAGATGATATTTCATAGATTTGACGGCAGCTTCCCATAGGCCTCCTGCTGTTGGCCAAAGAGGAGCATTAAAATGCCATTCAATCTGTAAGTTTGTCATCTCGTTGAAGAATTCAGAATTCATAAAAGTTTCGTGATGTTTAAAATACTTTTGCAGCAATTTTGCAGCGCCCACAAAATTCGTCACGTTGTCCGAAAATACATGTTTGGGCATACCCCTGCGTGCGCACATCCTTTTGAAAGCGGCAAGAAACGTTTGTGTGGTCAGGTCTGATACCAATTCCAAGTGCACAGCTTTTGTAACCATGCAAATGAAGATTGCTATGTAAGCCTTACAAGTTTTTACTCCTCTCCCTTTGTTGATTTTCACATCAACATGTCCAGTGTAGTCGACACCCGTGTTCGTAAATGGTCTTGCTGGAGTTACACGCTCCTTCGGCAAGTCCGCCATTAGTTGAACGTTCTTATTTGTTTTGAAACGATGACATCGGATGCATTGCCGTAGTTCCTTTTTCACCGTTCTGCTACCTCCAATTATCCAGAATTTCAGACGTAAATGGGCCAAAGTGAGCCTAGCGCCTCCGTGAAGTGTCTCCTGATGAGCCTCTTGGATAATAAGCTCCGTTAATCTTCCAGTAGCGGGAAGTATAATAGGGTGTTTAGCTTCAGGGGATACAGTTGAGTGGACCAGTCGCCCCGTCACACGCAGCAAACCAGTGTCGTCAAGAAATGGAGTTAATTTCAACAGCTTGCTTCGTGTTGGTATCTGTTGATTCTTCTTCAAACATTCAATGTCCTCGCCAAAGTATTTGTTTTGAACGTTTTTGATGACTAACTCTGTAGCCCTCATCATATCTTGTGGTGTCAAACACAGAACTTCCTTTCTGTCGTCGCAGTCGGTTATGTTCTTAATACAGGTTATTGCCCGTTTGTGCTTAGGAATGTTGCTTATTCGTAAAATCCACCCAAGCACTCGGATAACACGTTTGTAATTACTGTATTTATTTAATAGTATTTCGATGATTTCACATTTTCTGTATGTGGCTACGCAGCATTTTGTTGGTTGAAGTCCATTGTTTGTAGTGTAGGTTAAACAATTTTGTAGACATTAGCCATGTCAGATTTTAACCAGCCAGGACCTTCCCACCAAAGTTTGAAATTGAGAAGTTGAGCGGGTGAGAGTCCTCGAGTTGCGCAGTCAGCGGGATTATCTTCCGACTTCACATAACTCCAACAGTTTGTAGAGATGATATTGTTTATTTGTCGCAACCTGTTTGCAACATATCTCTCCCATTGGTTAATATCTCCTTGTATCCAGGCTAAGACGACCTTAGAGTCGCTCCAACATCTTATTTGTAGATTCTTGCTGCTGAGAGTTTGCTCGACCTTTTCTATGAGTTTGGCGAGTAATAAGGCCCCACAGAGTTCCATCCTAGGTAATGTTATCTTTTTGCTGAGCGGTGCCACCTTTGTTTTTGCAGTAATTAGTGCAGTCACGTAATCACCGACTTGATTTTTCACTCTGCTGTAAATAACGCACGCGTAGGCTTTTTCACTTGCGTCACAGAACCCGTGAATTTCTAGATTTATTTGCTGACTTTGCAACCATTGTGGTATGGAAAGTTTGTTCAACAAGGGGATACTTTGTCTCAATGAAGAGATTGTTTGCTTGCTAATTGCGTAGTTGCGCGTTTGATTGACTGTCGGCCGGTTTCTGCGTGAACCTTGGCGCCGAGCGAGCCACGAGAGTGATAACAGGCATGCCTGATGACCGAGTGTGTATCCGAGTGCGTCATGCGAGACGTGTATACACGAACCCCCCAGCTAGGCCGTGTCGAATGTGGGTGGACTTAGAGTAGATCCACCCCGAGTACTACTTCACTGCGTAGAAACGGACTCCCCAGGATCCGGCTCGAAGGACCACTTTTTATGTACGGCTCAGAGTGGTCAAGGTGCAGTGAGGTGAGTTGACGAAAACCACAGACTTCACGATCCCAAGTTTATTGTAAAGTTACACACAAGTTATGTTGGATGCTAATCCGTGGTATGATCGCTAAGGTAGCTAATGGTCAACTGACGTTTAGTATAATAAATAAATATAAAATTAATTACGGAAAGTAGGTTGCGGCGTCAGCAAATTATTTGCCTGTACGTGAACCGTACAGGTTTAAAAACGGGTTTTTTGACCAAAACTCAAAATTTTTGGTCGGCACTTAATTAATAAGTTTTATTCTTTATATAGCTAGCTCGCGCGGAGACGCGTCTCTGGACACCTCGCACGCGCCCCTAGCTCGAATAAATTTTGTTCATCCACCCGCCCTCTGGGTTATAGGAAGGTAGACGTGGGGTTTCGGCTAAAAATATTCTTTCATATTTAGCTTCTGTATAAAAACTGAAGGAACTTCTCAGGAATTTAGGGAATTAAAAAACTCAGTGTGTAGCACGCAGAGAGCCAACTTTGATTTATTTTATTTGACATTGAAAATGAAAGCAAGGACAGTGAAATAAACGCCTGATAAAATACTTGTTTAGAATTAAACAAACTTGTTTGATAAAACTACTTATATTCAGGACTTTTACAGCTTTTTGAAATTGTACGATGCATAAAATATAATTTGACGTGTTAACAATGCGGTCGTCAGTGTTGCCAACCGTACGGCTCTTCTCGCTCCTTGCCCCTCGCCGCCGTCTCGTTCGTCCTAGTGACGCGCGCAAAGACTAGTGCTGCGCGCGTACATCCTCCCGGGCCTTGAAAGTGTGGCTTTCAAACTTAAGCTTTAATTTATTGTACTAGCGCCAAAATCTTGATTTTTCGCGCCGTCTTCTTTTGCGTCATTAGAGGCCGGTAGTATGCACATTTTGTTAATAGCCCTCCATAATGTGCCCTTTGAAGTTAATATATCGGCAACTCTGCTGATTCCATCTTTCCCAGGGTATAAATGGGTGACGCGGCCAAGTTTCCATTGTAGTGGGGGAAGATTTTCTTCTTTGAGGATCACCAGATCGCCCACACGAAGCTCGGATTGCCTCGTTCTCCACTTGGTGCGTTCTTGAAGTTCGGCAACGTACTCTCGGCGCCATCTCTCTGTTCAATATATTGGTATCTGTTGGGGTGCTTGCAGGTGATAGGCAACGATGGCACTGAGGTGAGAGGTCGCCCTATAAGAAAGTGCCCTGGGGTTAGAGGGGAGGGATCGGTTGGATCGGTTGAGAGAGGAGTAAGGGGACGAGAATTTAAAATGGCTTCGATTTGTGCGAATAGAGTCGCGAGCTCCTCGAATGTCAGGGAAGCATTGCCGGCTACACGCTTAAAATGGTGCTTTGCGGATTTAACACCTGCCTCCCATATACCTCCAAAGTGAGGTGAGTATGCGGGGCTAAACACGAATTTAATGCCTTCATTATTGGCATAATTAATAACTGGCTCACGACTGGACCTGAGTATTCTACATATCTCATTGTTTGCGCCCCTGAAGTTGGTACCATTATCACAATATATAACATTAGGTTTACCTCTTCTAGAGACAAACCTTCGCAAAGATAAAATGAAAGCATCAGTGCTCATATCGCTAACTAACTCCAAATGAATCGCTTTGGAAGAGAGGCATACAAACAAACATAGGTAGCATTTTGAAATACGATTGCCTTTACCCTTACGGCTAGAGATCATAAACGGGCCAGCAAAATCGACACCGCACGAGTAGAAAGGAAACATGGAATAGCTTTTTTCGGCAGGTAAGTTGCCCATTAAAGGTTGTAATGTCTTCCCACGTAGGCGAATACAAACTATACACTGCTTTGTCGTGCTACTTGCTAAGTGTCTGCCACCTATAGGCCAAAACCGTTCTCTTATTGAGGCTAGAAGATGCTGAGGACCAGCGTGAAATAAGCGTTCATGTTCATACCTTGATATTAATTTAGTTAAATGATGTTTTGCATCTAAAATAATGGGGTGTTTCTTATCATACGCGAAATCAGAGTTTTGAATTCGACCCCCAACTCTTAATATGCCATCTGAATCAATAAAGGGATTTAGTGGCAATAATTTAGACTTACGACTAAGAGTTTTATTATTTATAATTAATTTAATTTCTTCTGCATAGCTTTCTAGCTGACTTAACTTAACTAACACTAGCAAAGAATCATCTAATTCCTTAGTATCTAATGGTCCATTAATTTTTGCATCTCTATTTTTACAATCATTTAGGAAACGCTGTACATAGGCGCTGTATATATATTCTCTTTAATCTATTTAAATTAGAGTATTTTTCAAATTGAATTATTTTGTTTGTAACAACAACATGACATTCAATGGTGTGCGAGTGTTTAACTTCAGGTAACATGCTGGGGATTTGTGTGTGGTTTTGTGTAGGCCAACAAGTTGGGTCATTAACTAGGAACGAAGGCCCTTCCCACCAGAGGAGAGAGGACTGCAATTGTTTAGGAGTCACTCCTCTAGACGCAATATCTGCTGGATTTTGATCTGTGGGAACATGACAAAAGGTGAATCCACTTGTAAGTTGATTGATTTCATTCACTCGGTTACACACAAATGTTTTAAGATCCCTGGGTGGGGTTTTCACCCATCCTAGCACAACCTTTGAATCAGACCATATAAATTTACGATTGATATTACAATTTAATGATTCTAACACCTTTTTTTTTTTTTTTTTTCGGATGGGAAATCATCAAATAACCCCTCCCGCTCTGGGCGGAGCAGGAGGGAGTGTCAGACTTTTACTGACTAAAACCCATCCATGTTCCTTCATCGCCCTTTGTGTTCCGGGGCCACGGTATCTCTTTCGAATAGTCCCGCAACCCCAGCAGGCATCGGTCCTTACGGACCCCTTCCTTTTTGCTGACTCTCTTTGAGGCGCGCGTGGAACACGAACGCGCCGTCGACACGGCCTGTCGTCATGTCATGAGACGGACGGACGGCGAGCTAGCCCATAGCTCACCGTCCACAGGCCCGCGCCTACGGTGGCCGTTGAGAGGTTCTCTCCCTCTCACGTTCCGCCACCTCCTTCTCTAGCATTACTGCTTCGCAGAAGGAGGTGACGGCGTCCCATTCCGTCTCGCTCCGGACCATGGCTTGCACCAGGGCCGGACGCGAGAGGTCGCCGCCGCCGATCGCCGCTTCGAGGACACGGCGGTGCTCCGCCCACGCGGGGCACACCTCCACCGTGTGTTCCACCGTGTCCTCTGGTCGATCCTCACAATGGAAGCACCCGGGCGTTTCCTCCCGCCCGATTCGGTGCAGGAACCTCCCGAACACTCCGTGTCCGGTGAGGACCTGCGTCAGGCGGAAGGTGAGGACGCCGTGGCGTCTCTCAAGCCACTCCTCAAAGAGGGGACTTATCGCCACTATTGTGGCGTGCCCTGCACGGGGTTGCGACAGTCGCTCTCTCCATGTCGCCATGAGATCCCGCCGGTAGTCTGTCCGCTGAGCGACAATTTGTCGCTAGAGCGGAGTTTCCCCCCGGCGTAGCGCCTCCGCGCGCCATTCATGCAGGCGCGCGAGGACTATCGCCTCCAGATCCCATGGCGGCAATCCGGCAAGGAGGCTCGCTGCCTCGCGGGCAATCGTGCGGTAGCCCCGGGCCAGCCTTACGGCTACTACCTTTTGGGGCACGTTCAGGTAGTGGGCGGCACGCCGCCTCAAAGAACGCGCCCACACCGGGGCCCCGTAAAGGGCCATGGACCGCACGACTCCCGCGTAGAGCCTCCGGCAGGAGGCGTTTGGCCCCCCCAGATTAGGCAGGAGCCGCCTGAAGGCAGCCCCAGTCCGCTCCAGTTTGGGGGCCAAACGTCGGAAATGTTCCACGAAGTTCCACCGGCTGTCAAGGACAAGTCCCAGGTACTTCAATGTCGACTCGACGCCGATGGATACCCCTCCTACCATCAGTGAGGATCCCGGAGGTGGCGCATTCCGAGGCCCATGAAAGCACATGGCCTCGGACTTGTGCAGTGCCACCTCGAGACCCAGTTGCCGGATCCTCTCAACGACTATCGCAACCCCGCGTGTCATCGCTTCGGCTGCCGCCTCGTGCGACCCCCCCTGTGCCAGCACCAGCGTGTCGTCTGCGTAGCAAACCACGCTGACACCGCTAGGGAGGTCGGCGCGCAGCACCCAGTCGTAACCGATGTTCCACAATTACGGCCCCAGAACCGATCCCTGCGGAACACCGCACGACATCTCTCGCCGGTTCCATTCTCCGCTGCGACCGGGGTAGATAACGGCTCTATCCGTCAGGTAGTCCCCGACCACTCGACGGAGGTAGGTCGGCACCCGGTGATACCGGAGTGCCTCCGTAATGCAGCTCCAGGGCATGGAGTTGAAAGCGTTGGCGATGTCGAGAGACACCGCCAAGACAACCCCACCCCTGGACACCGCATCCCCCGTCGTGAGGGCTCTCACGCGCATGATGGCGTCCACCGTTGAGCGCCCCTTGCGGAAACCAAACTGGTGTTCCGCAAGGTCCGGCCCAGTCCCCGCAAGGTGCTCGGCGAGGTGGTTTGCAATGACTCTTTCAAAGAGCTTGCCCACCTCGTCGAGCAGCACCACGGGCCGGTATGCGGACGGAGAGTCCGCAGGGCGCCCCGGCTTCCGGATGAGGACCAGCTTCCCCGTCTTCCAACGAAGCGGGAACTGGCCTCTCTCCAAGCATGCGCTTAGGAGCCCCTCCAGTCGGGGCCCAAGAGCCTATGAGGCCAGGACCCAGGCTTTGCCAGGCAAGCCGTCGGGTCCCGGGGCGGTATTTTTGGCACTGAGCCTGCGTACCGCCACTCTCAGGTCTACCCCAGTCACTTCTGGAGCGTTGTCGTCGTAGTCCTGTTGGTCCGCTTCCAGCATCGCAGGTGGCGGAGCCATAGGCGGGGGTGGATGATCCCCACTTGAAGGGAACAGAGTGCTCACCACGTCCTCCACGAGCTCGGGCCGGAGACTCTGCGTCAGTGGGGGGGCCCAGGGGCGGAGTTTATCCCGCACCAATTTGTAAGGGCGCCCCCACGGATCTCTGTCGAGAGTCCCCAGCAACTCCTCGCGGGCCAGGTCCCTGGCCCGCAGGACAGCCTCGCGGAGGGCGGTCTTCGCCGCTCTGTACCCCTCATAAAGCTCCGCCTCAATGGTTGCCGCATCGGGTGGGCGGATGCGGAGCCTGCGATGCCTGGCGTACAGGTGTCGCGCAGCCACGCACGCCTCGCGCAGAGACATCAGCTCACGCGACCACCAGTACACTTTGTATTGTTTATTAATTAAAAGCAGAGAAGTATTAAGTACATTTATTTCCATGAAGTAATTTATATTAACAATATCTTTCTTATGCCTCAGCCCGTGTCTCGCTCGGCTGTGTGTCGCGTTCCCCCGCTCTCCCTCCTAACATCTTAAACCTAAGTATATTTCAGTGCGTTCCATTACTCATGTACTGCCGTATATGTTACATCTATCCCTTTTATCACAAACAAAAACAAAAAAAAAAAAAAAAAAAAACTTATACAATGTTTCATTTTCCTTAGTTTTGTTGCTTTACATCTATCATGTTTACTTATTTCTAATTTAGGTATACTTTTACTTTACAATCAATTACTTATTTTCTTACTTATGTTGCTTTACATCTATACTGCTAACTTATTTCTAAATTATACTTTACAAACTAATTATTACATTGCAACAAGCATTGTAGCCTGCACTTACTACTTTCATACATAAATTAACATTCCATTAACAAGCAGTATTACAGTGAAATGTTAGTATAGTAAAATTTGTATATCAACTGAATCTTCACACTCAGCCCTTGTTAATCAGCAGACTATTGAGGTCGAACATGATATGAGGTCCTGGTGTACACACATCCTTCTTTATTATCCAAGACATCGTACGATCTATATTTATTATCTTTTACAATTTTTCCTTTAAGCCATTTATTACTATTTGGTTCTTTTTTGAACCATACTTCTTGTCCTATTCTAAAGTTATCTTTATTTCTGACATTTTCATTATATTTTTTCTTATTTCTTAGTTTTACTTTTTTAAGTTGTATTTCTACATTGTTATTCAATTTAGATTTCAAATATTGGTGAGTAACTGGTAATTTGGTCTTTAGATTTCTATTCATCATCAGCTGTGCAGGTGAAAAATTTGTTCCTGAAACTGGTGATGCTCTATACTGAAGTAATGCTAACCTAAAATCTGTGTTATCCTCACTGCATTTTGTTAGCATTTTCTTTGCAATTTGTACTCCTCTTTCAGCCATCCCATTGGACTGTGGGTATCTTGGACTTGAATATATAAATTTAAAACCCCATTGTGTTGCTAACTCTTTGCATTCTCTAGAGTCAAACGGTACGTGATCAGACACAATCTCTGATGGTATTCCGAACTGTGAGAAAATTTCTATTAGACTGTTTATTACATTACTTGCTGATTTACTTGAAATTAACTTTACTTCTAACCATTTAGTTGCATAATCATAAATAACTAAGTAAATCTTCTTTCTGAAATCCATAATATCTATTCCTATTTTAGAAAATGGTAAGTCCGGGATATCATGTGACATGAGTGGCTCTTTTATGTTGTTATTTTGATATGTTTGGCATATGAAGCATTTTCTAACAAAATCTTCTATATGTTCATCTATCTTTGGCCAATAATATAAGTTACGAGCATTTTGTTTCATTTTAGTAATGCCTACATGTCCTTCATGCAGTTTTTTTATTATTGACATTCTTAAAGTCTTTGGTATTATTAATCTGTTATTCATGAAAATTAAATTGTTATCTACTGTAATGTCCTGTCTGAATTTAAAATAATATTTAATATCATCTGATACCTTGACTACTTTTTCTGGCCACCCATTTTTTACCCTATCTGCTAATTGTACTAATTCCTCATCCTGTAATGTTTCTGATATTAATTCTTGTTTTTGTTCTTGTGAACACTGTAAATGGGAAGACAAACCTATACAGTGCACTACTTCATACATGTACGAGTCATCATTATCAGTTTCCTCCAGAAAAGATCGCGACAACAAATCCGCAACATACATTAATTTACCTTTTAAATATTTAAATTCAATATTATATTTTAATAATTTTAACTTCAGTCTCTGTAGCCGTGTTGATGGTATTTCATGAATTCCCTTTTTTAATAATGTCTCTAATGGTTTGTGGTCATTTAATATGGTACATTTTCTGCCATAGATGTAATAGTGAAATTTTTTCGTAGACCAGACAACACTCAATAACTCCTTTTCTATCTGTGAAAAATTTTTTTCCGCTGAGGTTAAACTTCTGGAAGCATAACTTACTGGCTTACCTTCCTGCATCAAGCAACATCCTAACCCGTCCTTGGATGCATCACACTGAATCGTTATCTCTAACTTACTATTAAAATTTTGTAATACTGGTGCTTGACTAATGTTATTTTTTATACTACTGAATGCATTTTCATGAGCTTGTGTCCAAAGCCATTCAATATCTTTTTTAAGTAGTGATTGTAATGGTGCTGCCATGTTTGCCAATCCTGGTACAAACCTACGCAAGTAATTAATCATTCCTAATATTATTTGTAATTCTTTTTTATTTTTCGGACTTTTGAGCTCACAAATGGCTTTTATTCGTTCTGAATCTATCTTCATTCCATTTTTAGAAAAAATATGACCAAAGTATTTTACCTCTTCTAGTTTATACTGAAATTTACTTTTATTGAATTTTACATTACAATTCTTTGCTCGCTCTAAAACTTGTGTTAATATTTGATCATGTTCCTCATCACTGTTAGCACATATTAGCAAATCATCGCAATATATTACAACCCCTGGGATATCTCCAAAGGTTTTCTCACTATATTTTTGAAATATTTCTGGAGCTATGGATAGACCAAATGGCAATCGTAGGAATCTATAGCATCCAAATGGACTACTAAATGTGCAGAGCTTTTTTGATTCTTCCGTCAATTTAATGTTATAAAAACCATCTGACAGATCAAGTACTGAGAATACTGATTTATTACATAGCTTAGTTAATATTTCTTCTAGTGTTGGAATCAAATGATAATTTCTTATTAATACCTTATTAAGCTCTTTAGGATCAAGGCATAACCTCAAACTTTTATCTACTTTCTCTATTATTACAAGATTGCTTACGAAGCTTTCTGGCATTTCGACTTTCTCAATAATCTGCTGATCCTCCAAGTTCCTCAGCTTTGCAGCAAGCCGCTCCCGTAGTGCATGAGGGACTCTTCTCGGAGGTCGTACTACTGGTATGGCTCCGGGCTGAGTGTGTAGCTCCAGCAGAGTTTCAAATTGTCCGACACCCTGAAAAAGTTCACCATATTTCTTAATAATCATGTCTTTGCTTTTAATGCTATTAACATTTCTTAAAATTTCTAAATCTCTTAGTGAGCTTAAGCCCAGGATAGGTTTAACATTTTCCTTAATTATTACAAATTCTGTGTCATATATTTTCCCACTTTTATTATATGTCTTTAAGACAGTTTTACCTACTGGAAATAAATGTGTTCCCCCAAATACTTCTAAAACTATATTTGTCTCAGACCATTTAGGTGTGTCATCATCGACAATTTGCTTTAAGTCTCTTACTGACAAGACATTCACTTGGGCCCCGGTATCACATTTAAAATCCACATTCTTATTTTCTACTCTTAATGTTAGAATCCACTCATTATTTTTATCATTATTATGAGAACCAATGTTATGACACCCTTTTACTAGTCACAAATTGTGTACATTATTATCTGCATCCCCATTGCTATCACTATTATACACACTTATTTCCTTTATTAATTTACATCCTTTTTTAAAATGGTTAGGTTTTTGACAATTTGAGCATATTTTTCCAAAAGCTGGACAATTTCTTGGCCCATGCCTTGTTCCACATTTTTTACAATTGTAGAAATCTTTAGAGTCCCTATTAGAAGCATACTTAACTTTAGTACCCGCTGACTGTTGTACATCAGTGGTTGCTGTGCTCCGGACAATATCCACCATCGTTGTCTGCTGTTGCATCATCTTACTGTGATTACTTGACAATTCTGAAGCCCTGCACATATCCACTGCTGTTTGTAGTGTTAGTTTGCTTATTTCTAAAAATTTTCTCTGTAATTTTTGATCTTGGACACCTAACACAATACGGTCTCTGAGCATTCTTTCTTCTTGCTCTTTAAAATTGCAGTTTTTCACTAGTTTTCTTATTTCTGTGTAGAACAAATCGAAGCTCTCTCCTTCTTCCTGATTTCGTTTATGAAAGCTGTAAGTACTTATGAGTTCGTTCTGTTTTGGCTCAAAATAATCATCCAACAATTTTATGATTTGTTCATATTTGGTCGATTCCTCAGTCTTCAATACATTGAAGAAAAGGTCCTGTACTTCGTGACCCACGCTATTCAGAAAAATGGCCGCCTTCCTTGTCTCCGAAATTCTATCAAATCCAGCCGCCGTCAGGAAAATTTGAAATTGTTGTTTAAATTTTACCCATTTGGGTAGCAGATCTCCCTGCGAGTCTAACCGCATGGGTTCCGGCATTCTGTATTCCACACCCGCCATTGTTTCTTGTTCGTCAACCGGCGGGGTCTGTGGCGTGGTCATAACCTCCTTGCCAATGAAATTTTATTTAAATCTTACTTGTATTTTTCTGCTATGGTTCTTCTGTCGGCTGCGCCATGTATTGTTTATTAATTAAAAGCAGAGAAGTATTAAGTACATTTATTTCCATGAAGTAATTTATATTAACAATATCTTTCTTATGCCTCAGCCCGTGTCTCGCTCGGCTGTGTGTCGCGTTCCCCCGCTCTCCCTCCTAACATCTTAAACCTAAGTATATTTCAGTGCGTTCCATTACTCATGTACTGCCGTATATGTTACACACTTGACGCCGGGCGCTTCTTGGCCGGACTCGGGGCATTGCCACGTCACATATATCGGACATGGCCTCCTGGAACCATTCTGCCTCATTGTTGACGTCGGCAGGCCTGTCCGGTGATGTCACCGAGGCCTGCACGATCGAGGCTTCCAAGAGAAGCTCCCGGTCCAGCTGCTTCAGCGCCCAACGCGGACCACTCGGGGCCTGTTGGACCGGCGCGCTTGTGGTCTGGGTAGAGACGTCGAACCGGATGTACCGGTGGTCGGAATAGGTCTCCACCCCCTCCATAACACGCCAGTCAATGACACGCGGTGACAGAGCGGGGCTAGCGAACGAAATGTCCACTACCGACTCGCCCCGCATCCGCACACACGTGGGGACAGAACCCCGATTTAGGACGACCAGGCCCTTCTCCAGGGCCCTGTCTTCCACCATCCTTCCCCGCACGTCTGTGCAACGAGAACCCCAAGCCAAGTTTTTGGCATTGAAGTCCCCGAGGACAAGCACGGGGAGGGAATGGTTTCCGACGACAACACTCAACTCTGCGAGAGAGTTGTGGAACTCGGCGAGAGTTCGGCTCGGGGAGAAGTAGACACCCACCACTACGATCTCCCCGAACCGGGCTGCTACGCACCCCCGACCCCTCCTGACATTTTCAAGGGTCGGAGTACCGGCGGCGGCCGACGACACTATGGTCACTGAGCCGCTAAGGTCCGCCACCCAGTCTTCCCTGGGCAGGACGAAATACGGCTCAGCGACCACAGCAATGTTGATCAGCCACTGCACCATGCTCTGGAGCAACAGATCCTGAGCGCAGGCGCAGTGGTTGATGTTCGCTTGGAGGAAGCGTAATGGGGCCGTTATTACTCCATTACCGCTTCCTCCCTGGCCCCCTGCGAGGGCCCCTCTGCGGCGGCGATAGCGGCAGCGGCGGCAGCGGTGGCAGTTGCGGCTGCGGCGGTAGCGACGGTGGTGGTGGCGGTGGAGGGCCTTCCCTTACCTCTGGTGGCCTTGGTGGACGGAGCACAGGCCTTGCTCCCTGCCCGGTGATCAGCCGGCTTGCCGGCCGCCGCACATGCACCGCAGTGCGGCGTGGCGCAGCAAGCTGCGGACACATGACCAGGCTGACTGCAGCGGAAACAGAGTCCGCTGCGGTCAACCTCCGAGGCGCACTGTACTGACACGTGGTGTCCCACGTGGCAGCGATAGCACCTCAGAGGTCCGGGCTCCAGCAGCTTTACCTGCGCTGAAACCCAGCCCACCAGTAGCCTTCGGCCCTCCGTTATGGCTTTAGCCGCCGTCACCGGGCAGCATACCGTCACGGTATGCATACCCGTGGAGTCCGGGCGAAGGGCGCCTGCCCTGACCTGATCGGCAGGGCACCCTCCGGACCTGGCGACGGCGGCCACCACCTCCTCCTCGGTAACCGAGTCGTCCAGACCCAGTATGCGTAGGTCTGCGCATCTGACGGGCCTGGACACTCGGGCCTCGTCCGCGTTTAGGGACGCTCTGAGCTTTTCAGCCAGAGCGTCGGCGGACGA
The DNA here is from genome assembly GCA_905147715.2 of Xestia xanthographa. Classification (NCBI taxonomy): domain Eukaryota; kingdom Metazoa; phylum Arthropoda; class Insecta; order Lepidoptera; family Noctuidae; genus Xestia; species Xestia xanthographa. Next base: position 109,210 of record LR990665.1, read on the forward strand.
GCCGCTGGTTTCGCCGGGGATCTCCAGCAATCGAGCCCCTGTCGCGGTGACTTTAAGCCGGAGGCCCCCGGTGATCCCCAGCTCACCGAGGTTCACCGCCTCTTTCGCCTTCGCCAGAAGGTCGCGGTAGGTCACGCCCCTCTTTTCCGCGTCTGGCTGTAGTGTGATCACTACAGCCGCGGTCTTCGGGGCGCGCAGCCTGGCCGCGATCTTTCGCGCCCTGAACTGGCGCTGCCGCTCCACATTTCGGGCCTTTTTGGCCGCCTTCCTCCCCTTCTTCTTCTCCCCGACCACCTGCCATCCGGCTTCAGCCGCAGGTGTTGGGGGCTGGGGGGGCGGTGGTGGCGGCGGCAGCTGGCCTGCCGCAGGCACTGGCCCGCTCGCCGCTGGCACTGGCGCCGGCACCGTCACCGCCTGTGCAGCTGCCTTGCCCTTCCTCCTCCTTGGCGCCTTCTTAGCTGGCGCCGGTTTCGCCGGAGCTGGCTTTCCAGGCGGAGGCGCCACAGCCCTGCTGGAGGGCTGACTCGCTGGCCCCGGTCCGGGTGCCACAGCCGCAGCGGCAGCCGCGTACGACACCGTGCTCGGGCCCGAGGCTGCCCTGTTTGCACCCAGGGGGGGGCGCAGGACTCTTCCCTCCAGGACGGAGAACCGCTGCTCGAAGGCAGCCAGCTCCTTCCACACCAGATTGAGAATCTGGTTCTCCGCCGGTTCGGGCTGAGTAGGCCGCTGGGTCTGGCCCCCCTTTTGAGAGCCAAGCCCCCGTAGGCTGGTCAGGTCTGCCCGGAGCTTCTCATTCTCCTGTTGGAGAAGCTCCGTGGTGGCCGTCAGGCGGGCCACCTCCTCCCGCAGCTTGGCCAACTCCTCTCCACCTACTGAAGGAGGAGGGGAAGGCACCGCAAAATTGGCCTCCGCTGCCGCCAAGATGGAGGCGGAAGCCGCGGGTATGGCCTTAAGTTTTGTACCCGTCTTTACCTAATTGGCCACGCCCCTTATCGCGGCTTCCACCGCCTTTGTGAACCTGGCCTTACGCTCCGCCTCGGAGCCGCCAGTTGCACCCGCCTCGTCGCCAGGCCCGGGAAGTAGGCAGGAAGTAGGCACAGGCAGTAGTGCCCGGGGGGCGCACCTCCTCGGCAACTCTTGCTGACCTCACGGGGGCAGTGAGCCCCCTCCCCTTGCCCCGGATCCCCCCACGCTTGTTGGTGGGGATTTTTCGGGCCGAGGCCTCCTCATCTCCGGATGACGACCCCCGGTCGCCATCCCGCCTGGGCCGCTTGCGGAAGAACTTGCTGTTCTCCGCAGGCGTCCCGGCCCTCGCGCGACGGGAGCTCTCTGAGCCTCCCGCGCTCACCTCACTTGATGCTACGTCGGACTCCGACGCCGCATCCCTCCTCTCCTCTTCTTTGCCGTTGCCGGCGGTGTTGTTTTTTTTTGTTGTTGCAATATCCATACTTAATCCCACGAGTATGGGGGAAATATTCTCAATCTAGGCAGAGACCCCTGTACCTAGAAGGGCAGATTTAAGTATTTATTACTCGCCATGGGGGCCTGCAGGTACCCTGGCGAGGAGTGCACTAGCGACTGATTTGTTCCATGGAACTCCCGTCAGCCATACATCCCCTCGCGGTGCGTCGCCACTTGGGATTCGGGGTAACTTTTTATAGAGGTTTTCTACCTCGCGGTCCGGGCGGTTAAGCCAAGACCCTCGGTCCCCTATCGAAACCGCGAGACGTGATCCACAGCGCTTCGATAGCCAGATTACGAGAATGACGGTGACAGAGGAGGACGGATCCTTCTCTGTCTGCTCGGAGGCAGGGTGAGTGCACACCGAGCCCGCCCTCATTCCTCAGCTGTGCCCTCTGCTTAACAGAGGGTCACGCAGAGGAACGCACCGTTGGTCCTGAAAGGACCCTACCCTTGTCAGATTCATTAGCCGCGGCGGTCACATTCCCCGGGGGATAAAAGGAAACTCTCATTTCCTCTCATTCCCCGGAGAAGGATACCGCCGCGTCCAGGGTGCACCGGCCCAGCAGCTGCTCTTCCCTCCAGACGTATCGAGAGGGACCAGCAGCCGCCAGACACACGTGGAGGACTTCTGACATCGCACCCCATGATTCTAACACCTTTGAACATAAACGTGCACCCAACAAGAAGCCACATAACTCTAATCTTGGAATAGTCGTTGGGTTCATTGGTGCAACTCGTGCCTTAGCACACAACAACCTGATAGTAACTTCCTGATTCTGATTTACAGAACGCAGGTAAATGCAGGCTGCATAGGCTTGTTGAGAGGCATCTACAAAACAGTGTAGTTCTATATTATTGGGTGTATCACACAGAACTCGCCTTGCAATACGAATATTAGTTAAATTTGAAAATTCCTTTAATAGCGCAGCCCACTTCTTACAAAACTCAACTGGTACTGGATCATCCCAATCCAGCTTAGAGGACCATAATTGTTGAAGTAAAATTTTAGCTACTATTGTGCAGGGACACAACAATCCTAAGGGATCGAATACCTTAGAAGTAGTAGAAATCACTGACCTTTTAGTAATATGAGTAGAAGGCTGTAGGTCTGTAGAGACTTGCAGTGTATCAGCCTTGGGACACCAATTGAGACCTAATACACTACATTATGCTTCGCAGCTTCATTCTTTGCGATTTACATTTAAATGGTGTAGTAGCGCCATCTACCGTAGGCCTTGCACGATGGTTTAAAGTTAATGATTTTTATTTTTACCCCACCACTGCGCACTGCTGTCGTAGCGGACCGTTCCGACAGTAAATCCTCATTCTGTGTTATCGTGCTGTAGCCTTCGCACGTATTCGGTCGCCACTGCGTTATTTTTTAGATACTTTTGGTAGTCAAAATAATATTTTAGTTATAATAATATGGGAAACAAAAGGAAACATCGAGAAGAGGAGGAATGTAGGATCACAAAGAAGATTAAAAAGTTGGAACGGAAATTAAAGCGGCGAAGACGCGTTATTTCATCCGATGATAGCAGTAAGTAAATACAACGTTATTATAATCGTCGTTGACGTGTTACCAATTGCTTTTGATTTTTTCTTCTTTGGAGAGTATCAGAATTATTACATATTGCATAAATAATTACCGTCGTTGGCGGTTAAATTTTTCAAAGTATAATTACCGTCGTTGGCGGTTATTGTTTGAATCAATTGCCGTCGTTAACGGTTATGTATGTGGGGGTGTTAAGGTTTAAAATAACACAATTTTTTTATTTGTCCCATAGATTCGGAAATTGAAGAGCAAGTTTTGCCCTTGATGTCACCAACCGATCTTGAAGCTTCGCCATTCAACCACAGGAATGAATCCTTAGATCTGCCTGGCTTGATTTCTCCTATTCCACAAACATCACTCTATGAATCTGCTAGTTTGGAACAAACCAATGCAGAACCGGTGCTTCCGCAACCAGGACCGTCCTCTGCTCCCGATCCATGTTCTGCAAGCGTTCCAGAGGAGGATACCCAGCTAGAAGAAGATGTACTTCAGATCTTAGGAGAACCACCACAGCCAGACATTGCGCTGGGTAAAAATATTCATAAAGATATCGCAACCCGTTGGCAAGATATCTTGCTTAAAGGTTTACCTAGAGAACTCAAAGAACCGCTTCTCAAAAAATATCTTATACCGGCTAATTGTAACTTTCTTGTAGGCCCGTTATTAAATCCTGAAGCTAAAGCAGCTACCCCAGATATTCTATCCAGAAGAGACGCCACTTTGTTACAAAAGCAAAATCATATTGGCGTCGCATTAGCCGCATTATCTCAGCTCACTGAAATGATTTTACAAAATGAGACCTCTAAGCAAACACTTCTGCAGCCTCTTAGTGATGCTTGCCGCATTCTTTGCGACAGCCACTTTATTGAAGGTAGAACCAGACGTAGTATAATTATGAGTTCTATTAATACCAGTTTACGCGATGTTCTTGCTAACACGAATCGTGACAAGTACCTATTTGGAGAAGATTTAACCGAGAAACTTAGAGCTGCTAAGTTTGTCCAAAAAACAGGAGAATCTCTGCAAAAGACCAATCCTATAGCGTCTACTAGCAAAAGTAGTTCGAACTTCAGGGGCACGTCAAGGAACCGGAATTTAAACTTCAGGGGCCCAATACAGAGAAAACCACCGAACAAAACAAGCGAATCATCGAGAGGACGACAGCCGGCACGTCAGACGCGCGGCTTCAACTATTCGCGTCAGCCGCCCCCTCCGCCGAAGACGTCTTCACCGACCAGGAAGAATTATCGCAGATAAATACTCAGGTAATGCAATACGCTGGACGTTTGCAATATTTCTATTTACAGTGGTCTCAAATTACAAATGACCCTACCATACGGTCATGGATAAAGGGATACAAAATCCCATTTACATCCACTCCGATCAGATTTGACAGTCCATGTTCTATGCCTAAATCAGAACAGGAGCATTACGATTATGTTAAAACAATTAAAAAATTAATTGCTATCGATGCAATTTCACAATGTTCCCATGAGGAGGGCGAATTCATATCGAGTGTCTTTCTTGTACCTAAGCCAAATGGTGATAAACGCTTTATCCTAAATTTAAAACTCTTAAATAAATTTGTAAAAACTAATCATTTTAAAATGGAGGATTACAGGACAGCCATTAAACTAATAACTAAAAAATGTTACATGGCTTCGGTTGACCTAAAAGATGCATATTTTTTTATTAATGTCGCTAAATGTCATAGAAAATACTTGCGTTTTAACTATAATGGAACTCTTTTTGAATTTAACTGTTTACCTTTTGGATTGTGCACCGCTCCGTACGTTTTCACAAAAATTTTGAAGCCTGTAATGGAGCATTTGAGGTCCAGAAATATGATTTCAGTTATTTATTTAGACGATATATTTTGTATCGGAAAAGACTATAAAGACTGTTATGTTAATGTGAAACACACTTGTGCATTTTTAGAAAAAATTGGGTTCATTATAAACAAGGATAAAAGTTGTTTAATACCTAGTACTAAGTGCAAGTTCTTAGGTTTTGTGTTCGACTCCCAAAAAATGATTATGGAATTGCCCTCGGATAAGAAAGATAAAATAAAAAATAATGTTCATCTTTATTTAGACATTCGTAAATGTAAATTACGCGATTTTGCTAGAACAATTGGTCTTTTAATATCTGCCTGTCCTGCGATTCAATATTCTTGGATGCGTACAAAATTATTTGAGCAATGCAAATTTAATGCTTTGTTAGAAAATGACAGTTACAATCAAACAATTATATTGCCTAACTTTATTAGGGAAGATCTTAGGTGGTGGCTAAACAATGTGGCTTTTGGTTATTCTAATATTAAAACTAATAAATATATAAAAGAAATTTTCAGCGATGCCTCATCCACCGGGTGGGGTGCATATTGTGATGGCGATAAATCATACGGTTATTGGAAAGAAAATGAAATGAAATTACACATTAACCAATTAGAGCTGAAAGCCGCATTTTTCGGGTTAAAAGTCTTTGCCAGTAATTTTTTCGATTGTGAGCTGTTATTAAGAATCGACAATGTTACAGCGATTTCATGTATTAACAGGATGGGCAGTGTACAATTCCCACATCTCAACGATGAGACTCGTAATATTTGGAAATGGTGTGAAAGGCGACGTATTTTGATTTTTGCATCATACATTAACACTAAAGATAATCAAGAAGCTGATATGTTGTCTCGAAAAAAGTTTCAGGATACTGAATGGGAATTAGGAAATTACGCATACGAGGAAATAAAACACAAGTTAGGATCACCAAATATAGATTTATTTGCCAGCCGTTGTAACTCTAAATGCAATACATATATTACCTGGAAAAATGATCCTGATGCGTGGGCTATTGATGCATTCACCATTTCATGGACAGATTTAAACTTTTACGCCTTTCCACCATTTTCAATGATACTAAAAACGATTCAAAAAATTATATCCGATGAAGCGGAGGGTATAGTTGTTATCCCATACTGGCCAACTCAAGCTTGGTTTCCGTTATTTAATAAAATTTGTCAATCTGAAATTATTTACTTTCCACCTGATCGTAATTTGCTAAAATCTCCTTACAGTAAGAAAATCAACCCACAGTCTGCATCAAACATTAACGTTGGCTGCCGCGAGATTATCCGGCAGACTCTATTAAACAAATTTCTATCACCAAGATCAGTAGAAATAATGTTAGCATCTTTGTCAAGTAACACTTATAAACAATACGACGGCTGCATAAAAGCCTGGATTATTTACTGTCAAAAACATAACTATGATCACACTTGTGCTTCAATACCGATAGTTATTCATTTTTTAACAGAGGTATTTGACAGAGGTGCGAAGTATGGAACAATCAACTCGTACAAATCCGCTTTATCTTTATTATTAGGTCATAATTTAGATGATGAAAGACTTAAACGTTTCATGAAGGGTGCTTTCAAATTAAGGCCAACAAATCCAAAGTACAATATTACTTGGGATCCTGATATTGTCTTGAACTTCTTAGCCCAAAAATGGCCTAATGAAAACCTTGATTTGAAAACTCTCTCCAAAAAAACTGTAACATTAATTGCTCTTGTGACCGCACATCGTGTACAAACCTTATCTGTAATTAAAATTAACAATATAATTACAAATCCCAATGAAATTATTATTAAAATCCCCGATACAATAAAGACAACTAAATTAAATTCATTTCAACCAATCTTAAGACTTCCATTTTATAATACACGTCCAGAAATCTGCCCAGCTAGATGTTTACAAGCATATCTGAATAAAACTAAGGTATTACGTAAGAATAACAATAATAGTTTATTTCTAAGTTTCAAAAAACCACATTTAAACATTACTTCTCAAACTATTAGTCACTGGTTAAAGGATACGCTACAAGAAAGTGGCGTAGACACTTCAATATTTAACGCGCACAGTACACGACATGCAGCCACATCAAAGGCAAATAAATTAGGAGAAAGCATAGATGTGATTAAAAAGACTGCTGGATGGACTGATTCTTCATCGGCTTTTGCTCGCTTCTACAATAGAGAAGTTGTAAATTATAATCAGTTTGCTGAATTATTGCTTGATTCTTCTCAAATATAATGTAATCAAAAGATTGTTATATATACGTGCATAGTTATAAGTATACAAATTAATGTACACTTTGATTAATAAATAAAACAATAAATTATTTAGAATGATTGTATGTACTATGAACCTCTTTATTTTTGCTTTAGAACAAATACTTACTTATGTATTTATATATCCGGAGTAAAAGCAATGTTCTAACCTAATACAAGTATTTATTAAACATTGTTTTTTGTGTTTATTTTGGAACCGTTGCTCTAAACATCCTACACCATTTAAATGTAAATCGCAAAGAATGAAGCTGCGAAGCATAATTGAAGATCAAACGAACTTACCAAGTGAAGTTCGATCCCAATTATGCGAGCAGCTTCATTCGACGCGATTTACCTACTCCCACCCAACTTTTATGTTATTTATCAATTCAATAATTAAACCCATCCCGTTATTGTAGTAACGATTCCAAAATAAATATTTGTAACCTTTAAACAAAATGAGGATTTACTGTTGGAACGGTCCGCTACGACAGCAGTGCGCAGTGGTGGGGTAAAAATAAAAATCATTAACTTTAAACCATCGTGCAAGGCCTACGGTAGATGGCGCTACTACACCATTTAAATGTAAATCGCGTCGAATGAAGCTGCTCGCATAATTGGGATCGAACTTCACTTGGTAAGTTCGTTTGATCTTCAATTCTTTGTTGAAATCAATGGGTTTTGAAGAACCACATTCACTGTCAAATAATTGTGGACAGTTTGTGCGAAATTTCCTGAGGGGTAGGCATGCAGAATTAAGTGCATTTACAACTTCATGATATATGTGTTTTAGCCCTTCTATAGATTCTGACCCTGTATTTAAGTCATCTGCATACAAATCGTTTCTTATTACACAAGCTATAGACTCATCATCACACTCATTAGCCAGTTGTAAGAGGCACCGAGTACTTAAAAATGGTGCAGAGGCAGTTCCGTATGTAACTGTATTGAGTTGTAAAACATCTATCGATTGGGACTTATCATCACGCCACAGAATAAGCTGCAGATGGCGCTCCTGTTGCCCGACTTCAAGCTGCCTATACATTTTCTCGATGTCGGCTGTGAGAATGAATTTATGCCTGCGAAATCACAATAAAATAGATATTAAATCACTCTGCACTACTGGACCAATCATTTGAATTTGATTCAGTGATTTACCAGAGCTTATTTTAGCACATGCCTCATCACGCAGTCATTCGTGAAAAGAGCGAAACTACTAAGCTCCGCGTAGTATTCAATGCAGGAGGCATTGAATACTAAAAATTACAATAAACCTTTGAAGCAGACTGACTACCATGTATGGGGCCACTTATGAGCCATCCAAGCATAGACTCCTATAGAACAAATCAAAATCAAAGCACCCCGGTCACATACCTATAATCTGTTCAGACAATCTATGCACAAAACCAATTTAGGTGACAACTCTCCCCTTGCGAGAGCAACCAAATTGTATAACGCTATATGGCGAAAAGCTGAACTTGACATCAATCACGATAGTCTGAATATATTTAAAAGGAAATTATATAAACACTTTCAGTTGGAGGACATTTGAATTATCATTCCATTATTTACACAATATATAACCACAATTTTAATTTAATTCTTATTTAATTTAATTGGTATTTTAATATAACTTAATAATTGTATGTTAATTTAATTTGTATTTATATTTTTAATCTCAATCTTGACATATTATGTAATTAAATTTGAATATTTTAATCTTTAATAGTAGCATGATTGTTTAATTGTATAATTGTACCTATGTATTGTTAATTTTAATTAAAATATGTATTTAGAGCATGTGTACTCGATAATGTGTAAGCTGTGGTTACCTGTAATTGAGTGTGCATTACAAGACCATGTATTATGTAATAGTTTTAATTTATCTAAGAAATTGTAATGGTGCACGTTGGTAATCCAAAATAAATAAATAAATAAAAGCATTTATTTCAAGTAAGCCAGTTACAGGCACTTTTGAATTGTCGAAACAAAGATGAAAATTAAATGTAGCTACAGTTGTGTGTACAGGTGAAAGTACTGTAGTTGCCCATTCCCTAGCGTAGATCTCTATGGAGAAGAATGGGCAAGAAACTCCATAGACACTTTTAAATCAGAATATTGTTACAAAATCTTGGTTACATCATTCACGTTGAGGTGGTATATTATGTGAGAACAATGTAGCAAGATGTGCACGGTAAAAGTGTCCACAGCAAAAACACACAAACAAAAAAAAAATACAATTCAAAATAATTCATTCAAATAAGCCATGGCAACCAAGAGATGACCAGTCACAACTGACAGCGCCCGTTCACGGACATGACGCATGGATCAGCACCATTCAACTCAACCATTTTGAAGGGAACTAAATGATCCGACACATGCGCCACCATCAGCGAGACAATTGAGTGAGCATGACATACTCCAAACCGCCAGGGCACATTCAAGTCAAGAAAAGACGTAGGTTTCCAGTGAATGATAGCTTTCTAGTACATAGTACTCACACAATATGGGCTATGCATTTATATAATACTAAAGAGATTGATTCTATACAATGCAAAGATAGTTGTACAATCTTCAGCAGCTCCAACAATACAATTTAATGCTATCAATTTATGCGCCCCTGTCCATGTGGAGCAGGACCAGCATTGAGCCAAGCATTTTTATCAGCGATATAATCGCTCAACTTGTAATATGCTTGCTTACATAGTGTGCGTTTAATGCATGTTTTAAATTTCGTCTCATTCAGTTCAAGAATACTTTGTGGAATTTTATTATAGCATCTCAAACAGTACCCCATGAAAGATGAGTCTACTTTAGCGAGTCTGAAACCTGGCTGAACTAGTTGGTCCCTATTTCTAGTACTGTAATTATGTCTGTCACCCCTTTTACCAAAAAGGTGCAGATTTTTTCTGACGTACATTATGTTTTCGTAGATGTATTGACAATGTACCGTCATGATGCCAATATCCTTAAACAGTTCCCTTAGAGAATCGCGCCTACGAAGGTTATATACGGCTCTGATGGCTCTTTTCTGCAGAATAAATATAGACTCAATATCTGCAGCCCGTCCCCACAGCAAAATGCCATAAGACATTATACTATGAAAGTAACTAAAATAAACCAGTCTAGCGGTATCTACATCAGTATACTGACGGATTTTTCTAATGGCATAGGCTGCTGAACTTAGCCGCCCCGCAAGAGTTGTCAAATGAGAACCCCATTGTAGCCTTGAATCAAGCGTAATCCCCAGGAAAACCGTTTTATCTACGAATTCAAGTTTCTCTTTATTCAATATTATATCACAATCACTACTTTTAACATTCTGTAAAGCAAATCTTATGCATTTGGTTTTTTTTTTCATTTAATACCAAATTGTTTGCTGTGAACCAATTTTGGACCTGAAGTAGGGCATTATTCACGTCATCTAGATTTTGGGCCCGCCTATTTATCTTAAAAATTAGGGAAGTGTCATCAGCAAATAACACCATATTTTGAGGTTGGTTTTTCAGTAAATAGGGTAGATCATTTATATATACTAGAAAAAGGAAAGGACCCAATATTGAGCCTTGTGGAACCCCCATTTTTACTTTTAACCCCTGTGAATTAATACCATTTATTTGAACATGTTGCTGTCTATCATTCAAATAAGATTTTACCAAACTAAGTGCAAGTTTACCCAGTCCGTAATGCTCAAGTTTCAAAAGTAATGTGTCGTGATTTACGCAATCAAACGCTTTGGAGAGGTCACAAAAAATTCCTATGGCGTCTTGTGACTCTTCCCACGCAGTAAATATGTGCTTTAATAAGGTTACACCGGCGTCAGTTGTACAACGTCCCTTGGTGAAGCCATACTGTTGATCATGTAAGATTCTGTTGGTGTTAAAATGATAGAGCATTTGATTAAGCATTACTTTTTCAAAAACCTTGCTAAAAACTGGTAACACGGATACAGGTCTATAATTATTAGTATCTTTACTGTCCCCGGATTTGAAAAGAGGTATGACTTTACTGTATTTCATTAAATCAGAGAAAACTCCTTGGTCTACACATAAATTAAAAATTAAAGCTAAGTAAGGGGCTATAGTCTCAAGTATGGATGTACAAACTTTGACAGACATTCCCCATAGATCTTCGGTTAGTTTGATCTTTATTTGCCGGAAAGTTTTAATAACAATCATAGGGTTAATGTGTTTAAACTTAAATTCAACCAGACAGTCAGACACATTCGCCTTTAATAAACCAATTGAGAGTTCAGGTGAGGAAATAAGAGCCTCCGTTGTTTTTTGTGGTATATCGGTAAAGAACTTTACAAATTCTTGAGCTACTTCCTGATTAGAGCTTTTAGGACCACATGCTGTATCTAATGTGTGGCTAGTGTTACGTATTTTCTTCCTGTTAGTCTCGTTATTTATAACTTTCCAAACTGTCTTTATTTTATTTTCTGCTGTTTAGATCTTGTTGCTAATGTGCAGTGCTTTAGCAACCTTGCATGTTTTCTAAAAATGTTTGAATACTTAGCAACATATTAAAAGTTTCAGTGTTTATAAAAGGTGTGACTGTTTCTAAAATACCCTAGGCTGATAAAATTTTCGTTTTCTTCATTCATTTTCAATTCATGCTAGTATTAGTATTTTGGTCAGTTTCCCCCGAAGGGGAAAAGGTCGCGCCCCGCCATCCGCACGACCCTGTAGGCTTCGTCCCTGACTGGTCGGCCTCCCACTGACAAGAGGACTGATTCCCAATTTGGGGCTGCCCTGTCCCGTCCTTTGAGGCAAATGGACAGGGGTGGAATTCAAGGGGAAGTTAATATTGGGAATTCACAGTTAGACATAAATACATGAATAATAACAAATCTTAAAAGGCAAAACATCAATAAGGTATGAAGTTAATAAGACAAGAGGGCGCAAATATATGATATATGATAAAAGGTTGGTAGGGAAACGTTACGCTTGCGCTTAAGAAATTATTATTGATTAGTTACGTTACTTTCTTTAATTCCAAACTAGATGCTGCTTTGCAAACGCAAACAAGCCCATGTCATTAACATGGAGCCGTTTTACAACGTTTGCCAGGCGTACGTGTAATGTTAGACCTATGCGCATGGTTCTACTAAGAACTCTGCTACGAACGCTAACAACACACGTCCCCTAAGCACTTTATACATGTCTTTCACAATACTAAGGCAATGGGTTGTGAGGCCATTACCATTGAGGAAGACAAGTTTTCAGTATTTCTAATTACACGCGTACTCTCGTTGATAAACACCCTTACGGCTGCCTACCCCAGTTATTATAATATAATGACACAATTTGCACAAGCGCACCGTAGACTTAGTCTGTAGCAGAACATATTGCAATTGTTATCGTTGGACGCCTGAAGTGGTAATGGTTTCGTCACTTCTCATTTCTTTAATCTTCCCCATGTTGAGTTTCCGTGTCTCGCTAAATTGTGACGATTCAGAATACGGCCTACAAGAACGGCCTGGGTTTGGTTTTAACGAGACACAGTTCCTAGCGCTCATTTGAACGGTAGCTACCAATTCAGTTTGTGAAACTTTGTGATGCCTAACCCAAACTCCCAGAAGTGTACGCCAAAGATCTCAACGCAATTTTCTGAGCTAGAGACCTTTACAGGTAGCAATATTCATCAGCAGCGTTTGATTAATTTGTAACACAGGTACAACCTGGTATTATAATACTGAACAATATAATTTGTTTCAGTCAATCTGCGAATACTATGGTGCTGTCTACACCACTGGACAATGTAGTTTGTTTTAATCAAAATGCGAGTATTACGGTTCGACCGCCCATTTGTAGTGAGTCTGATATTAGTCAATATTCGTCATTGGTCAGGTGGGTCAGGTGTCAGGCGGCTGTCGCCGTCTCCCTAACATTAAACGCCGCTTCTGAATATTCGCTTAGGTATGGAATAAAGTGGACACATAATAACACGAGATAATAATATACATTTTGATGACGTAAAGCAATAGCTCCGTCATGCTGAAATAAATGATTATTATCAGCCCTTCCGCGCTACCATCAAACGGCATTTTAAGCTAGGATTTAATTATAGTAACACTTACCAAGTGTTAATTGAAGATGGTCAATCTATAGCTCACACATTACCAGTTTCGCCTCCGTCCACCAACGCGCGACTACCTTCTCTGCCGTCTCCCTCACACCTCGTAGTCATACACTTTGACTAGCCTTATTACCACTAATTATATTTGGCTTATAAATATTAACTGACGTGTGCATCTTGGTAGGTACCAAGATTACACTAACTTCACGATCTTAATCTAGGACGTCCTAGTGCTGTAACGACGAATACTAGGTTAGACTAACCAGGGCTTTTAACCCAACTATATTTAACTTATTCAAACATTGCACTCTCGCGCCAACACACTTAAACTTAGACTCGTGGTATTTTACCACGTCCTCCTAACTTAACTCAAATATATATCGTCCGGACTCTCTCGCCGTGTAAACTCCACTGCCCTGCGCAAAACCACCCTTCTCCGCGCCTTCTCGTCCCTATCCCCACGCATCGTACCTGCCTTGACCGTCTTCAGCCTCTTTACGCAGAATTCTCTTATCGCCCTGTTTTTGTGCCGACAACGTCTCGATTGTTTAAAGGGTCTGATGATCTCAGCGCTCAGTGCAGGGTAAATTACTAACACATGTAACAGTTGTATTCAAGAATGTTTTTAGAAATCGGAGTCTGCAAGTTTTTAATTTTTTGTAGTCTCTTATGAGTTTACAATTCTAAGAAAGGCTCGTTTGGTTACCATTTATTATCGCCGTCAGTCTACAAACCATAAAATAGAATTTTTATGGTTGGTCCTGAAGTCGGACTGACATGGTGGTATTTTTGTACAAACACTTCAACACCTCGATGTACCGATAGTCGATTTGGCACCGTTGGAGAGACTGCAGTACAGCCCAGGTCTCGATCGAATCGAAGGCTTTCTCGTAGTCCACAAACGCTAAACAGAGGGGCAGGTTATACTCTTCGGTCTTCTGTATAACTTGCCGCAGCGTATGTATGTGGTCCACGGTGCTAAAGCCTTTTCGGAAACCGGCTTGTTCGGGTGGCTGGAAATCGTCAAACCTGCGCGCGAGACGATTCGTGATGACTCTAGAAAACAGCTTGTAGACATGGCTTAGAAGTGAGATGGGCCTATAATTCTTCAACCGGGCATTGTCACCCTTCTTGAAGAAGAGTACCACCACACCCCTGCACCATGCCTGTGGCGTTTTTCCCTCAAGTATGACGGAATTAAACAGCTTCTGAAGGGCCTTAAGTACCGGTTTTCCACCCGCCTTCAGGAGTTCCGCCGTAATTCCGTCATCACCCGGTGCCTTGTTGTTTTTGAGCTGCTTCAGAGCCATCCTAATCTCGTACAGACTGACGTCCGGGATGTCTTCGGTATAGTGTCGGGTCAGTCTAGCTCTTGGGTCGTTCGCTAGATCTACGACAGGTTTACTGGTTGACGTGTACAACTGTCCATAGAAGCTCTCGATCTCCCTCAAAAGCTCCGGTTTGGCGGATAAGATCCTACCATCGTCGGTCTTCAGTTTCGTGAGCTGGCTCTGCCCAATAGCCAGATCTCTTGCAAATACCTTGGAGCCTTTATTCCGCTCAATCGCGTCTTTAATACGCTCGGTATTAAAGCGGCGGAGGTCGCTCTTCAAGGATTTAGAGATCCGTCTATTGAGCTGCCGGTATTTGCACGCCTCGTCTGAAGACTGCACGATCATCTCACGCCGCTCCTTCATGAGCTTGAGAGTGTGATCGGAGAGTCTCTTGTTCTGATGTGTACGACGTGCCTTGAAGAACTTAGACCCGGTCGTATGGACAGTTTCCACGAACCCATCGTTGTATTCGTCCACTGAGCTTCCTAGGCACTCGAAACGGTTCTGGAGTTCAAGCTGAAAGCTCTCGGGGTTTTGGATTTGGATCTGTGCTGGACGGAGCGTAGACTTCATCAGTCGAGACCTTTCAAGCTTAATATTGATGTTCAATGTGCCTCTTACCATGCGGTGATCGCTCCCGGTTTTCACCGAATTGATCACCGAGACATCATTGAACATTTGCTTCTTGGTTGACATGATGAAGTCAATCTCATTTCTAGTTGCACCATCGGGGCTTTGCCAGGTCCACTTCCTGTGCTCACGCTTTTTGAAGAAGGAGTTCATCATATAGAGGCCCTCCTTCTCCATAAAACTAGCCAGTTGGTGACCCCGGCGATTCCGATGTCCAACTCCAAATTGCCCCACCTGTAGCTCATCCCCGTCTCGTTTGCCCAGTTTCGCGTTGAAGTCCCCCATGACAACGGTGAAGTAAGTTTTGGAACCATGCATGGCTTTAGAAATATCCTCATACATGGTCTCCACTTCGTCGTCGGGGTGTGCCGAGGTCGGGGCGTAGACCTGTATGACCTTCAGCGAATATCTGGAGGATATTCTGAGTATAAGGTACGCCACCCTGGTCGACACACTCTCGATCTTCACCACGTTGTTCACAAGGGACTTGTGGACGATAAACCCAACACCACCTTGGGATTGCCGGTCACCCTCACGGAAATAGAGCTGGTTGCCGGATTTCAGGATTATCGTGTCCTCCCCCTCTCTTCGGACTTCAGACAATCCCACAATACTCCATCGCAGCCAGCTCAATTCCTCTTCGAGTTCCGCTATCTTCTCGTCGGTCCGGAGTGTGCGTGCGTTATAAGTTGCCAGGTCCAGTCGTTGGTATTGGCAGCCGGATCCCATCCGGGGATTCTTCGCACCCCTTGCCTCGCCGTAACCTCGACCGCTGCCGTAGTTGAGGGTAGACGGGCTGCCGGGCACTAGGGGCCATTTTCTTAATGCGGTATTCATAATGGGGGGGTTTTGCCATAATCGCCACGCCTGGCAAGCGGGTTGGCGATCGCAGTACAGTTCTTCCAAAAGACACAGAGAGCGCTGCTGCCCATTCTCTGGTAATCCCTTAGTCGCCTCTTACGACACCCACGGGAAGATATGGGATGGTGCTATTCTTTACGTCCGACACCATACGGAACATGCTATAAGCTAATAGCCGAGCTATTTTGTGTCGACATCTAATAGGTAGATACACCTTACCCCGTGTCGACTTCAGTTTACCAACAATAGTGTTGATATCCAGATATATAAGTCTGTCACTATAGTGACCTACTAAAAAATGTACATGGTTATTTAACATTATGTATATAATTATTTTTTCTATTACCCAAATTTTCAAAAAATGGAAAACCACACAATATTACTTTGTTACAATTTAACTTCAACAACTCTGAAACACAGTCAGTGATGTCTTCCTTTTTAATCTTAGAACTATTACCAACACATATAGTAATGGTGGTACTAGGATCACAAACAGTCTTTGTTACTGATGCCATAATCTGTTTGTAGGTTGATCCTGGCATGCAATAATTTTGGGTACAATAACTCAGGTTATTACTGATCAATTTCCCTAACCCTCTACCTATACTATCAGAGAACATAACTGAAAGTTTGTTACTACCTAACTTAATTAAATTAGAGCCCACTATGTCCCAATACACATCTGCTCCTAAGAGGATGTCGACCTCAGCCGGGGAAAAATAGTCAGGATCAGCTAGAGCAATATTTTCAGGTAACTTTATATGTTCTGTATTAATTGTAGCATTTGGTAAGATTCCCGTTATTCTAGGTACTACAAGACACTTAACATTGAATGCGAAAGGCATACATCTAGATTTAATTTTAATATTACAACTTCCAGTAATATTACATGTAGCATTATTAATCCCACAAATGCTCACTGAACCACCGGGGTTGATTGCCAGCCCTATCTTCCCTTTCAATTTGTCTGTAATGAACGATGATTAGCTACCTGTGTCCAGCAGTGCACGGGCACGGGCTAAATTTTTTATTATTTATGATAATTTGGACTAGCGCCGTACTTAACAAAACCTGGTGATTAGATGCCACTGACAGTGACACAGGCAATGAGAAAGATGTAGAGGGTTGTTCAGTTTCAGAAGTAGGTGTAGGGTTGCTTTTAGTTACGTGAATTAATGTGTTATGTTTCCTATTGCATTGACGACAAACAGCCTTCAGCTTACATTGAAAGGCATTGTGACCACTGTGCAAGCAATTTTTACATTACTTTAACTTGTTCACTTCATGTAGTCGCTCGTCTACATTCAAATTTTTAAATTTTGAACAATCATGCAAATGATGATTTTCATTGCATAAAACACAACAATTCTTGTTTTCCTTTTTATCAACAGATACGATTAGGCTTTTGGATTGGTTGGTTACTCTTGGCTTATGATCCACCTGTTTGTCAGGACGACTATTATTACAATAGGCAGTCTCAAGTATGTCAGCTCGACTACGAAGAAAAGTATAAAATTCACTAAGTGAAGGTAAGTCTGCAAGATTGCACTTGTATTCCTCCCATTTTCTACTCGTGTGAATGTCTAGTTTTGCTGAGACCATATAAATAATAAGAACCTCCCACATATTAGTAGGCTGGCCAAGAGATGCCACAAGAGTGTCAAGAGTCCGCAAATGTTTTGACACATGGTCAACAATTGTGCAGCGAGTGGACTGTATTATAACCTTTTATTTGTAGCAGCTCACTGGGGACTCCAAGAGAGGGTTTTTGTTAAAGGGTATGCACTGAATAAAACACTGACTTTGTTAAATTTGTAGCAGACTGAGACTCAAAATACCCTATTACAGAGGAGCCAAACGGGCATAGTGATCTTCTTGACGTTTCGTAAAATACTGATTAACTACTGATTAGTGCGGCGTCTTTTATAATAAAATGCATCGCGCGCTTTCTCACACAGGCGTGCAACGCTTCCTGTTGGCTATTCTGAGTCCCCGTTACGTAATTCTTTATTAATATTTAAATGTGCTTGCCAGCGGACCGCATACATAAAAAAGGCAAACTCGCGTCGAAGCTGGTAGCATAGGTACATAATAGAAAATAGGCATAACAAATCTTATAAGTATAACTAACTATCCTAGTTTTAGTATCGCTACTCGATACTAGATGGCGTTGTGCATTGACGTCACATTTCTGAATCGCGGTGTTAAGATTTTCAAACATGGAATGACCTCCGCGCGGTGGTACTCCCTTATATCTCCTAAAAATTTTTGTCCGAAAATCATTATCCATAAAACGTTTGCTATAAACTTCAGTTACCATAATGTTCAAAATCCCGAAATTTTGTTTTACATAATTATCTTTATTTCTAAAACTGTTCTGTCATAATATCAAATACTATAATAATTGAATCTTCTAATTGTATATGCCATAAAGTCAAATATCCTAAGTATTATATTATATAATGTGTATTATTCCTAATGTCCATATAAGTGTAATAAATTTTTTGGTCCTAAAACATTTGCTAAAAATTAGGTTTTAGTGACAGAAACGAATCGCTGTAAATCCGACCCCACGTAGTCTTGTCTGCCCTACCCCGAGAGTGTAATTTAAAATCGCGTAGGCGCGGAGGGGCGAGGCGGCCCGCGAGTTGAGGAGCAGGTGGTTGTAACACTCGCCGACGCTGCTGAGGCTGGCCGGCGAAGCCGGCCAGCAAGCCGAAGCTGCGGTGGTGAGCGTTAAACACATCTGCGACGCCGGAGCTCCGCAGCGCCGGAGCCGTGACAGAAACCATGCCTGCTGCATGCTTGCTTGCATACTGTATGCGTGCTTGCATGGCTGCTGCAAGCTTGTTGCATGCTTGCTGCATGCTGCTTGCTCGCTTGCATGGTTGCTTGCATACTGTATGCGTGCTTGCATGGTTGCTGCAAGCTTGTTGCATGCTTGCTGCATGCTTGCTGCATGCTTGCTGAATGCTTGCTGCATGCTTGCTGTAATAATTACTTTACTGTAGGTACCCGTAATTACAGACACAATTAAAATAACAGTGTTCTGTTCCCTTTTGGGAACGTCTGGGATCATACCGGTTTGTTTTAAAAATATTATTAAGATCGGATTATTAGGATTAATAACTATTATTGAAAACGATTTTAAGTGTTTTGTATATTATTGATTGTAATATTTATGACAAACAGGTTTAGAGCATATTGTATTTAGGGATTTCAATTTTATGGCATGTGATATTATGTGATATTAAGTTCGGGTAAGTTATCATTCGGACAAATGATGATTAGGACAAAAAAAGTTATGGCACTTTAAATTATGTGTAAAAAAGTTAGGTAATACAATAGAGAACCCCGCGCGGTACATTATTTGATTTACATTACGGCGAGAGATTTTTGGTACTTCTTGGCACAACAATAAACCGCAATGATTTATAAGATGCCCTTTGAATTGACTCAATGTTAAACAATGCTTTAAAGTGATTATTTATTAGTAAGTTTTTGTTATCATAATAATATCTTTGACATAACAGGTCTCATGCAACCTTGTAATTTTTAACTAAATTCTATCGACTTAATAATAGGGAACGTGCAGGAACTATAGGTGGCAGCACTAATCGACAAAAGAGACACCATGCGGACAGAAAAGGAAACTTATCACTTCTCATCGTGCTTTTACAACAAAATTGTCTCTTCAATAATATTATTTTTGAATATGCTAAAAGGTATAAAATATGAGTTCCGGTTTATCAATAATGAGATGTTTAATAATATGAATTTTATATCTTTCGTTTACTTTCTAATGAAAATTGTGGTGTATGAAGACAATGGTGGCTGGCATAACTAGATAGATATAACTTTCTTATTTTCAACACATGTTATAATAGAGGGAAATCCTTTATCAGCGAGAACAGTATCTCCAGGCTCTAATAAATCAATTAGTTCACAATCATTTGATGAAGCAATCAATAAAATGCAGTCCGTAGCATTTAGATACAAAACTTAAAAAACCAAAGGAGTGCAGCCAACTAAAAACATTATTGTGGGTATAACCATGTTTATATTCTGAGTACATGTGGAGTCTTTGATTAACTGTTGAGGGATATTCGGTGTGAACTTTAGTGCGGTCTAGTAGAACACGTGTATGGTGAAGTATAAATGGTTCTGGTATGTTTGCATGGACGGTTGATTTTGAGGGCCTTTTCAATGCAGAGTGTAACAAAAACAAGTTGTTTTCAAATATTTTTCTTTTTTGGAAAGTAATAGAATTTTACGCTAATTGATTTATTTTCATTTTTGTGGATGTATTGGTACCTACATCCAGAAATGCAACAATGCATTATGATTGTTTAATTAATTAATTAATTGGTTAATTAATTTTCACTATAAAATTAATTCTGTTTACTTGTTAGAAAAGTCTATGTCAAGCACAAGATTCGGATTGGCGACGCCAGTTGGCAGCACCGTCGTTGTGCACGTTCCCTCGATCTTAGATAATGGAATTTATTAATTGGTGCAATACTTTTATTGCTGTCAATCACTGACTGAAATGTGTCTTTAAATTCTAACCAGTTTTAAGGTAATTCCCATCAAATGTAGGAAGTTTGATTGTTGGTAATTTTATGCCATTAAATGAACGGCAGCTACCATTTGATGCATGTTCACTATTTTCTCCGTCACAATTCCCATTCTCAGCCTTTTTCAGGGGTGAAATAGCTAAGGTATCTTGGCTCTTTGCTACTAAGTGAATAAACGGGGTCTCTAAACTATCTCTTTCTTTAATTTGCTCTGTACTATCAGAATGCAATAAATCTATTTTGCTTTGAATAACCTCAAACTCTTCCATAAGCGATTGAATTTTATTCAATTTTAATTTCAATTCTCTATATTGAATAGAAGAGATTTCTTTTAAACCAATTAAACCGTTTAAATAATCTGAAAATCTTGTTACCCGTCCCTTGATAATACCGCGCTCCTTGACTAACTTCGTTAATTCTACCTTGAGCTCTGCTTCACTCATTTTTATAGATTATAATTGTACCAACAATAACACAGGTGAACGAACAATGAAGTAGGTAACAAAATGTGCACTCAAACCCGTTTGAAGAGCCAAGAAGCTCAGGTCCAGTCGCTCGCGCTGGTGCTAGCACGACGCGATGCTCAGGGCAGCTCGCGCCGAGCAGACAGCTTAGGTCAGCAGCGCACGTGGCGGCGCACGCGACGTAACCGGACGGGCGGCGGCGATGCCGAAACCCATGCACTCCTCTTCACGGAGGTACGCTGGAACTAGTCGGCATATGGTATTGAAACAACGTTAACGGTAGCTAACGCTGGCCGCGTGGTGCAGGGGTATGTAGGTATTGAATAGGTTTTAAGCAACCTGTGTGCTTAATTTAAAAGAACATATATAGAACGAGCTGGGTATGCTAGCCGGTTGAAATTATAGCTGGAATTATGCTATATCAGAAAGATTCTGTTTGAATAGGGGAAATGCGTGCCTAAAGCATGGGTCGTGCTCGTATTTTAAAGCTTGATTATGAATAATAGCTAATATGAAATTAACGCTGCACGTGCATGTATCTTGCGTAACACCAAACATAAACATAAACCCGACACTCGAGCAGCAAGTCGGCCATTCACACAATGCGAAAACAAGGATCGAAAGATAGGTACCTAGGTTGGTATGAAAAGGTTAGGACTATAGGTAGGGTTGCCATACGTCCCGTATATACGGGACTGTCACCGTATTTGATCATCCCGTCCCGTATTACTACTTGTCCCGTATTTGTCCCGTATTTCGACAAAATACGAAACAGGTTGTCGGTAGAGACCATTGAATCCATATTGATTTGTCATTACAATTTTAAAATGACATGCGCCCAGTTCTATGATTATATAAAAAAAGAAAAAGAATTTATTGCAAAAGTAAAATCAACTTCAAAATATGCCTGGGCAAAAAAATAAATACCTGAGTAATTTTATGTTAATTAAAAAAATTGTTTACCTAAGACTTTGAATAAAAAGTATGATTCAATAATTTTTGTTTAATTTATTTTACAGTTTTGATAAGTTTGAGATCAGAGGGAATCTGTTAGAAAATACATTTGTTTGTTTCTTCTCGCTATGTAGGAAGGTACACATGCGTGCTATGATAAGTAGGTATGGTGTAGTTGAAAAACCCCGTGTCGGTGTTGAATGTGTTATGTACGATTATGAGTTTTGGGTATCGGAAGAAAAAACGTCCCGTATTGGTTCCCAGAAGTTATGGCAACGCTAACTATAGGACAGGGCTTACTCTCCTTGGGCTAGACCTCCGGTTCACGATGTCCCCAACGGCTCCCGAAGCAGCAAGGGCCAACACCAATTCCTTTTCTTCAAACGACCGGGCTCGCTTGGTCGGTATGACCAAAAATGGCGGCTGCCGCGTTCTCCTTTGACGCCCGCAAAACGACCTTTTTGTTGCTTGAAGACTGCAGTCCTGTCACGGTCGCCACTTTTGTTTAGAATTAAACAAACTTGTTTGATAAAACTACTTATATTCAGGACTTTTACAGCTTTTTGAAATTGTACGATGCATAAAAATATAATTTGACGTGTTAACAATGCGGTCGTCAGTGTTGCCAACCGTACGGCTCTTCTCGCTCCTTGCCCCTCGCCGCCGTCTCGTTCGTCCTAGTGACGCGCGCAAAGACTAGTGCTGCGCGCGTACAATACTTATAGCTAAAATCTTATTATCTACGAGTTGCGCCGAATTAACTGGAGCCAACGGTGGGACTGATGCTTTAACATGCCCCCGGCCGTTGGAAGCTCGCCTTTCAACAGTTGTTATCTTCCAATAACGGGCAAATCTTGGAGAATCCCCTTCTGATAGTCCCAGTTGAAGTCCTGATGTCGGCAACTCTGCCTATGCCATTGTGACTGTTCCTAAACTACCCTAGGCTGATAAAATTTTCGTTTTTCCTAATTAATGCTAATTTTAGTATTTTGGTCAGTTTCCCCCGAAGGGGAAAAGGTCGCGCCCCGCCATCCGCACGACCCTGTAGGCTTCGTCCCTGACTGGTCGGCCTCCCACTGACAAGAGGACTGATTCCCAATTTGGGGCTGCCCTGTCCCGTCCTTTGAGGCAAATGGACAGAGGTGGAATTCAAGGTGAAGTTAATATTGGGAATTCACAGTTAAACATAAATACATGAATAATAACAAATCTTAAAAGGCAAAACATCAATAAGGTGTGAAGCTAATAAGACAAGAGGGCGCAAATATATGATATATGGTGAAAGGTTGGTAGGGAAACGTTACGCTTGCACTTAAGAAATTATTATTGATTAGTTCGTTACGTTACTTTATTTAATTCCAAACTAGATGCCGCTTTGCAAACGCAAACAAGCCCATGTCATCAACATGGAGCCGTTTTACAACGTTTACGTGTATTGTTAGACCTATACGCATAATTCTACTAAGAACTCTGCTACGAACGCTAACAACACACGTTCCCTATGCACTATTTACATGTCTTTCACAATACTAAGGCAATGGGTTGTGAGGCCATTACCATTGAGGAAGACAAGTTTTCAGTATTTCTAATTACACGCGTACTCTCGTTGTTAAACATCCTTACGGCTGCCTACCCCAATTATTATATAATAAGACAATTTACACAAGCGTATCGTAGACTCAGTCTGTAGCAGAACATATTGCAATTGTTATCGTTGGCCGCCTGAAGTGGTAATTGTTTCGTCACTTCTCACTTCTTTAATCTTCCCCATGTTGAGTTTCCGTGTCTCGCTAAATTGTGACGATTCAGAATACGGCCTACAAGAACGGCCTGGGTTTGGTTTTAACGAGACACAGTTCCTAGCGTTCATTTGAACGGTAGCTACCAATTCAGTTTGTAATACTTTGTGATGCCTAACCCAAACTCCCAAAAGTGTACGCCAAAGATCTCAACGCAATTTTCTGAGCTAGACTTTTACAGGAAGCAATATTCGTCGACAGCGTTTGATTGATTTGTAACACAAGTACAAGCTGGCGTTATAATACTGAACAATATAATTTGTTTTAATCAATCTATGAACATTATGGTGCTAATTACACCACTGAACAATGTAGGTTGTGCTAATTGAAATGCGAATATCACGGTTCGGCCACACATATGTAGTGAGTCAGATACAAGTCAATATTTGTCATTGGTCATGTGTCAGGCGGCTGTCGCCGTCGCCCTAAAATCAAACGCAGCTTCTGAATATTTGCTCAGGAATGGAGTAGGACGTGGACACATAATAACACATGAGATAATAATATACATTTTGATGACGTGAAGCGATCGCTCCGTCATGCTGAAATAAATGATTATTATCAGCTCTTCCACGCTACCGTCAAACGGCAATTTAAACTAGAATTTCATTATTGTAACACTTACCAAGTGTTTATTGAAGATGGTCAATCTATAGCTCACACATTACCAGTTTCGCTTCCGTCCGCCAAGGCGCGACTACCTTCTCTGCCGTCTCCCTCACACCTCGTAGACACACACTGACTAGCCTTATTACCACTAATTATATTTAGCTTATAAATATTAACTGGCGTGTGCATCTTGGTACCAAGATTACGCTAACTTCACGATCTTAATCTAGGACGTCCTAGTGCTGTAACGACGCATACTAGGTTAGACTAATCAGGGCTTTTAACCCAACTATATTCAAACATCGCACTCTCGCGCCAACACACTTAAACCTAGACTCGTGGTTTTTACCACGTCCTCCTAACTTAACTCAAATATATTTCGTCCGGACTCTCTCGCCGTGTAAACTCGACTGCCCTTTCATCAGGCGTCATCTCTCGAATTTCTCCCCACCGTTACTTCAGCCCCCGGCCTGCCTCGGCCGCTATCAGCCGCTTTTCCCAGAAATCACGCACTTCGTTCATGCTTTTTGTGAGTCTTTCAATTGTTTTAAGGGTCCGTCCTGCCAAAATCCCACAGCCAGAGTATATTGCAAACACGTGTTGCTAGGCCATTTAGAGCCGCTCGTAAAAATAGGATATTTTAACGTTTCTAAAGAATTCTTTGAAATATTTCTTTTGGCCGGTTCTTATCGTGTGTTTACAAGAGGACGGAACGTTGCGTTATAATTAATTACGGTACCATGTCCCGTCGTCAAACCATAAAATAGAAATTTAATGGACTTGTAAGTGGCAGATGTCGTGAGTTTGTTTTAAAATAAGAATCAAGACTGAGATATTTGCTGCTTAATTAGGGGAACGTGACAGGTAGTCACACCATCTGTGCCAGGATGAATACCAACAACGTGGCCCAACCTCCACTTTAACGGCGGCTGGTTATCCTCTTTAATGACAACGAGGGAATCCAGGTTCAGGCTGTCATTGCCCGTGCGCCACTTCACACGCTGCTGAAGCTCGGAGACATACTCCTTGCTCCATCTCGACCAAAAGTGCTGCCGTAGCTGCTCAATACGTTGATGGCGCGTCAGGTGATGAGTGGAGTGGGCCCGGATATCCTTTGCAGGCAGCGACGTGAGAGGTCGTCAAATTAAAAAGTGACCTGGAGTGAGAGGCAATAGGTCTTCTGGATTCGACGATAACGGTGTGAGCGGCCGAGAATTTAAAATGCTTTCAATTTGAACCAAGACGGAGTTAAGCTCCTCGTATGTAAGATGACAATTGCCCAACACTCGGAACAAATGAAATTTGGTCGATTTTACACCCGCCTCCCAAAGACCGCCAAAATGTGGAGCGTAAGCAAGAATAAAATGAAATTTAATACCCTCCTGAGCTGCACTATCAGATAAGGAGTCACAATTGCGTTTCAAAAAATCAGCAATCTCATTATAGGCTCCTACAAACGATGTTCCGTTATCGGAGTAAATGTTGAGAGGTTTTCCTCTTCGAGACATGAACCGACGTAAGGCCTGTAAGTAATTACTGCTCGTCAAGTCACCCACCAACTCATTATTATTATATTGCATAGCGGCAGGTTCCGCTCCGCGCTCGCTCCGAAGCGTCGGTGAAAATATGAAATTTCACCTGTTTGTATGCGTCACAGACCACACGACGTGAAACTCGTAAATTATGAAGGCACGGTAAGGCTTTAATTATATTCGCCCATGTTGCTCCAACTTCAGGTGATAGCTGGTCATCCCACTTTATGCCGTCCAGCCAAAGTTTCTGAAGCAACATTTTCATGCTCACGACACACGGTGCTAACAACCCCAGAGGATCAAAAATTCGCGCGATTACTGCTAACATGCCACGCTTAGTATTTTCTATGCATTCAGGAACATTTATAGGAAAACACAGATCATCTGTGTGAGTTCGCCAACTAAGACCAAGTGTCTTATCTACGACATGACTTTCCTTGTGGAAATCTAAATAAGACTCGCCAGATGGTTCTGAAATCAAACTGGGTTCGTTAGATTTCCACTTCCTTAAAGGCATGCAACCCGAAGCCAGAGCATCCGTCACCTTATGACGCAACATTTGAGCTTCCTCAAACACGTCCGCACCAGTCAAAAGGTCATCCACGTAAAAATCATGAAGGATAACCGTCTGATCCGACACCGTTACCGTTACGTGATCCGTGACCGTTTGGTCCTGACATTCAAGACCGACCTGTTTGAGGCACCTAGTAGCGAGAAACGGTGCACTAGCCGTACCATAGGTAACTGTATGCAACTCATAAACCTTGAGAGTCCTAGAAGCATCATCACGCCAAATAATTTGCTGCAGGTGCCTATCTGACGAATGTACAGACACCTTTTTTTTTTTTTCGGATGGGAAATCATCAAATAACCCCTCCCGCTCTGGGCGGAGCAGGAGGGAGTGTCAGACTTTTACTGACTAAAACCCATCCATGTTCCTTCATCGCCCTTTGTGTTCCGGGGCCACGGTATCTCTTTCGAACAGTCCCGCAACCCCGGCAGGCATCGGTCCCTACGGACCCCTTCCCTTTTGCTAACTCTCTTTGAGGCGCGTGTGGAACACGAACGCGCCGTCGACACGGCCTGTCGTCATGAGACGGACGGACGGCGAGCCCATAGCTCACCGTCCACAGGCCCGCGCCTACGGGGGCCGGGGGCTACGTGGTGGTGGCCCCCGACGCCCGGGGCGTCTCCCGCGGCGGCCGGGACGTTGAGAGGTTCTCTCCCTCTCACGTTCCGCCACCTCCTTCTCTAGCATTACTGCTTCGCAGAAGGAGGTGACGGCGTCCCATTCCGTCTCGCTCCGGACCATGGCTTGCACCAGGGCCGGACGCGAGAGGTCGCCGCCGCCGATCGCCGCTTCGAGGACACGGCGGTGCTCCGCCCACGCGGGGCACACCTCCACCGTGTGTTCCACCGTGTCCTCTGGTCGATCCTCACAATGGAAGCACCCGGGCGTTTCCTCCCGCCCGATTCGGTGCAGGAACCTCCCGAACACTCCGTGTCCGGTGAGGACCTGCGTCAGGCGGAAGGTGAGGACGCCGTGGCGTCTCTCAAGCCACTCCTCAAAGAGGGGACTTATCGCCACTATTGTGACGTGCCCTGCACGGGGTTGCAACAGTCGCTCTCTCCATGTCGCCATGAGATCCCGCCGGAAGTCTGTCCGCTGAGCGACAATTTGTCGCTGCAGCGGAGTTTCCCCCCGGCGTAGCGCCTCCGCGCGCCATTCATGCAGGCGCGCGAGGACTATCGCCTCCAGATCCCATGGCGGCAATCCGGCAAGGAGGCTCGCTCGCGGGCAATCGTGCGGTAGCCCCGGGCCAGCCTTACGGCTACTACCTTTTGGGGCGCGTTCAGGTAGTGGACGGCACGCCGCCTCAAAGAACGCGCCCACACCGGGGCCCCGTAAAGGGCCATGGACCGCACGACTCCCGCGTAGAGCCTCCGGCAGGAGGCGTTTGGCCCCCCCAGATTGGGCAGGAGCCACCTGAAGGCAGCCCCAGTCCGCTCCATTTTGGGGGCCAAACGTCGGAAATGTTCCACGAAGTTCCACCGGCTGTCAAGGACAAGTCACAGGTACTTCAACGTCGACTCGACGCCGATGGATACCCCTCCTACCATCAGTGAGGATCATGAAAACACATGGCCTCGGACTTGTGCAGTGCCACCTCGAGACCCAGTTGCCGGATCCTCTCAACGACTATCGCAACCCCGCGTGTCATCGTTTCGGCCGCCGCCTCGTGCGACCCCCCCTGTGCCAGCACCAGCGTGTCGTCTGCGTAGCAAACCACGCTGACACCGCTAGGGAGGTCGGCGCGCAGCACCCAGTCGTAACCGATGTTCCACAAGGACGGCCCCAGAACCGATCCCTGCGGAACACCGCACGACATCTCTCGCCGGTTCCATTCTCCGCTGCGACCGGGGTAGATAACGGCTCTATCCGTCAGGTAGTCCCCGACCACTCGACGGAGGTAGGTCGGCACCCGGTGATACCGGAGTGCCTCCCTAATGCAGCTCCAGGGCATGGAGTTGAAAGCGTTGGCGATGTCGAGAGACACCGCCAAGACAACCCCACCCCTGGACACCGCATCCCCCGTCGTGAGGGCTCTCACGCGCATGATGGCGTCCACCGTTGAGCGCCCCTTGCGGAAACCAAACTGGTGTTCCGCAAGGTCCGGCCCAGTCCCCGCAAAGTGCTCGGCGAGGCGGTTTGCAATGACTCTTTCAAAGAGCTTGCCCACCTCGTCGAGCAGCACCACGGGTCGGTATGCGGACGGAGAGTCCGCAGGGCGCCCCGGCTTCCGGATGAGGACCAGCTTCCCCGTCTTCCAACGAAGCGGGAACTGGCCTCTCTCCAAGCATGCGCTTAGGAGCCCCTCCAGTCGGGGCCCAAGAGCCTTTGAGGCCAGGACCCAGGCTTTGCCAGGCAAGCCGTCGGGTCCCGGGGCGGTATTTTTGGCACTGAGCCTGCGTACCGCCACTCTCAGGTCTACCCCAGTCACTTCTGGAGCGTTGTCGTCGTCGTCCTGTTGGTCCGCTTCCAGCATCGCAGGTGGCGGAGCCATAGGCGGGGGTGGATGATCCCCTCGCGAAGGGAACAGAGTGCTCACCACGTCCTCCACGAGCTCAAGCCGGAGACTCTGCGTCAGTGGGGGGGCCCAGGGCGGAGTTTATCCCGCACCAATTTGTAAGGGCGCCCCCACGGATCTCTGTCGAGAGTCCCCAGCAACTCCTCGCGGGCCAGGTCCCTGGCCCGCAGGACAGCCTCGCGGAGGGTGGTCTTCGCCGCTCTGTACCCCTCATAAAGCTCCGCCTCAATGGTTGCCGCATCGGGTGGGCGGATGCGGAGCCTGCGATGCCTGGCGTACAGGTGTCGCGCAGCCACGCACGCCTCGCGCAGAGACGTCAGCTCACGCGACCACCAGTACACTTGACGCCGGGCGCTTCCTGGCCGGGCTCGGGGCATTGCCACGTCACATATATCGGACATGGCCTCCTGGAACCATCCTGCCTCATTGTTGACGTCGGCAGGCCTGTCCGGTGATGTCACCCAGGCCTGCACGATCGAGGCTTCAAAATCAAAATCAAAATCAAAGCATTTATTTCAAGTAAGCCAGTTACAGGCACTTTTGAATTGTCGAAACAAAGATGAAAATTAAATGTAGCTACAGTCCCAGTCACAAAACATAAAAACTGTGAAAGTACTGTAGTTGCCCATTCCCTAGCGTAGATCTCTATGGAGAAGAACGGGCAAGAAACTCCATGGACACTCTTTTAAATCAGAATATTGTTACAAAATCTTGGTTACATCATTCACGTTGAGGTGGTATATTATGTGAGAACAATGTAGCAAGATGTGCACGGTAAAAGTGTCCACAGCAAAAACACACAAACAAAAAAAAAATACAATTCAAAATAATTCATTCAAATAAGCCATGGCAACCAAGAGATGACCAGTCACAACTGACAGCGCCCGTTCACGGACATGACGCATGGATCAGCACCATTCAACTCAACCATTTTGAAGGGAACTAAATGATCCGACACATGCGCCACCATCAGCGAGACAATTGAGTGAGCATGACATACTCCAAACCGCCAGGGCACATTCAAGTCAAGAAAAGACGTAGGTTTCCAGTGAATGATAGCTTTCTAGTACATAGTACTCACACAATATGGGCTATGCATTTATATAATACTAAAGAGATTGATTCTATACAATGCAAAGATAGTTGTACAATCTTCAGCAGCTCCAACAATACAATTTAATGCTATCAATTTATGCGCCCCTGTCCATGTGGAGCAGGACCAGCATTGAGCCAAGCATTTTTATCAGCGATATAATCGCTCAACTTGTAATATGCTTGCTTACATAGTGTGCGTTTAATGCATGTTTTAAATTTCGTCTCATTCAGTTCAAGAATACTTTGTGGAATTTTATTATAGCATCTCAAACAGTACCCCATGAAAGATGAGTCTACTTTAGCGAGTCTGAAACCTGGCTGAACTAGTTGGTCCCTATTTCTAGTACTGTAATTATGTCTGTCACCCCTTTTACCAAAAAGGTGCAGATTTTTTCTGACGTACATTATGTTTTCGTAGATGTATTGACAATGTACCGTCATGATGCCAATATCCTTAAACAGTTCCCTTAGAGAATCGCGCCTACGAAGGTTATATACGGCTCTGATGGCTCTTTTCTGCAGAATACATATAGACTCAATATCTGCAGCCCGTCCCCACAGCAAAATGCCATAAGACATTATACTATGAAAGTAACTAAAATAAACCAGTCTAGCGGTATCTACATCAGTATACTGACGGATTTTTCTAATGGCATAGGCTGCTGAACTTAGCCGCCCCGCAAGAGTTGTCAAATGAGAACCCCATTGTAGCCTTGAATCAAGCGTAATCCCCAGGAAAACCGTTTTATCTACGAATTCAAGTTTCTCTTTATTCAATATTATATCACAATCACTACTTTTAACATTCGGTAAAGCAAATCTTATGCATTTGGTTTTTTTTTTCATTTAATACCAAATTGTTTGCTGTGAACCAATTTTGGACCTGAAGTAGGGCATTATTCACGTCATCTAGATTTTGGGCCCGCCTATTTATCTTAAAAATTAGGGAAGTGTCATCAGCAAATAACACCATATTTTGAGGTTGGTTTTTCAGTAAATAGGGTAGATCATTTATATATACTAGAAAAAGGAAAGGACCCAATATTGAGCCTTGTGGAACCCCCATTTTTACTTTTAACCCCTGTGAATTAATACCATTTATTTGAACATGTTGCTGTCTATCATTCAAATAAGATTTTACCAAACTAAGTGCAAGTTTACCCAGTCCGTAATGCTCAAGTTTCAAAAGTAATGTGTCGTGATTTACGCAATCAAACGCTTTGGAGAGGTCACAAAAAATTCCTATGGCGTCTTGTGACTCTTCCCACGCAGTAAATATGTGCTTTAATAAGGTTACACCGGCGTCAGTTGTACAACGTCCCTTGGTGAAGCCATACTGTTGATCATGTAAGATTCTGTTGGTGTTAAAATGATAGAGCATTTGATTAAGCATTACTTTTTCAAAAACCTTGCTAAAAACTGGTAACACGGATACAGGTCTATAATTATTAGTATCTTTACTGTCCCCGGATTTGAAAAGAGGTATGACTTTACTGTATTTCATTAAATCAGAGAAAACTCCTTGGTCTACACATAAATTAAAAATTAAAGCTAAGTAAGGGGCTATAGTCTCAAGTATGGATCATATGGATGTACAAACTTTGACAGACATTCCCCATAGATCTTCGGTTAGTTTGATTTTTATTTGCCGGAAAGTTTTAATAACAATCATAGGGTTAATGTGTTTAAATTTAAATTCAACCAGGCAGCCAGACACATTCGCCTTTAATAACCCAATTGAGAGTTCCAGGAAGAGCTCCCGGTCCAGCTGCTTCAGCGCCCAACGCGGACCACTCGGGGCCTGTTGGACCGGCGTGCTTGTGGTCTGGGTGGAGACGTCGAACCGGATGTACCGGTGGTCGGAATAGGTCTCCACCCCCTCCATAACACGCCAGTCAATGACACGCGGCGACAGAGCGGGGCTAGCGAACGAGATGTCCACTACCGACTCGCCCCGCATCCGCACACACGTGGGGACAGAACCCCGATTTAGGACGACCAGGCCCTTCTCCAGGGCCCAGTCTTCCACCATCCTTCCCCGCACGTCTGTGCAACGAGAACCCCAAGCCAAGTTTTTGGCATTGAAGTCCCCGAGGACAAGCACGGGGAGGGAATGGTTTCCGACGACAAAACTCAACTCTGCGAGAGAGTTGTGGAACTCGGCGAGAGTTCGGCTCGGGGAGAAGTAGACACCCACCACTACGATCTCCCCGAACCGGGCTGCTACGCACCCCCGACCCCTCCTGACATTTTCAAGGGTCGGAGTACCGGCGGCGGCCGACGACATTATGGTCACTGAGCCGCTAAGGTCCGCCACCCAGTCTTCCCTGGGCAGGACGAAATACGGCTCAGCGACCACAGCAATGTTGATCAACCACTGCGCCATGCTCTGGAGCAACAGATCCTGAGCGCAGGCGCAGTGGTTGATGTTCGCTTGGAGGAAGCGTAGTGGGGCCGTTATTGGCACTCCATTACCGCTTCCTCCCTGGCCCCCTGCGAGGGCCCCTCTGCAGCGGCGACAGCGGCAGCGGCGGCAGCGGTGGCAGTTGCGGCTGCGGCGGTGGCGACGGTGGTAGTGGCGGTGGAGGGCCTTCCCTTGCCTCTGGTGGCCTTGGTGGGCAGAGCGCAGGCCTTGCTCCCAGCCTGGTGATCGGCCGGCTTGCCGGCCGCCGCACATGCACCGCAGTGCGGCGTGGCGCAGCAAGCTGCGGACACATGACCGGGCTGACTGCAGCGGAAACAGAGTCCGCTGCGGTCAACCTCCGAGGCGCACTGTACTGACACGTGGTGTCCCACGTGGCAGCGATATCACCTCAGAGGTCTGGGCTCCAGCAGCTTTACCTGCGCTGAAACCCAGCCCACCAGTAGCCTACGGCCCTCCACTATTGTTTTGGCCGCCGTCACGGGGCAGCATACCGTAACGGTATGCATACCCGTGATGTCCGGACGTAGGGCGCCTGCCCTGACCTGCTCAGCAGGGCACCCACCGGACTTGGCGACGGCGGCCACCACCTCCTCCTTGGTCACTGAGTTGTCCAGACCCAGGATGCGCAGGTCTGCGCATCTAACGGGTCTGGACACTCGGGCGTCGTCCGCGTTCAGGGACGCTCTGAGCTTTTCAGCCAGAGCGTCAGCGGACGACCCGCTGGTTTCACCGGGGATCTCCAGCATACGAGCCCCTGTCGCGGTGACTTTAAGCCGGAGGCCCCGGGTGATCCCGAGCTCTCCGAGATCCACCGTCTCCTTCGCCTATGCCAGCAGGTCGCGGTAGGACACGCCCCTCTTTTCCGCGTCCGGCTGTAGTGTAATCACTACAGCTGCGGTCTTCGGGGCGCGGAGCCTAGCCGCGATCTTCCGCGCCCTGTGCTGGCGGTGCCGCTCCTCATTACGGGCCTTTTTGGCCGCCTACCGCCCCTTCTTTTTCTCTCCGACTACCTGCCATCCGGCTTCAGCCGAAGGAGGTGTAGGGGCCTGGGGGGGCGGTGGCGGCGGCGGTGGCTGGCGTGCCACTGGTGCTGGTCCATTCGCCGCTGGCCCATTCGCCGCTGGCGCTGGCGCCGGCACAGTCACCGCCTGTGCGGCCGCCTTGCCCTTCCTTCTCCTGGGCGCCTTCTTAGTCGGCGCCGGTTTCGCCGGAGCCGACTTTCCAGGGGGGGGTGCCACTGCTCTGCCGGAGGACTGGCTCGACGGCCCAGGCCCGGGTGTGGCAGCCGCAGCAGCCGCGTATGACACCGTGCTCGGCATCGTGCTCGGGCCCGCGGCTGCCTTGTTTGCACCCAGAGGGGGGCGCAGGACGATTCCCTCCAGGACGGAGAACCGCGCCTGGAAGGACGCCAGCTCCTGCCGAACCAGGTTCAGGACCTGGCTCTCCACCGGCACGGGCTCGGCTTGTCGCTGCCGCTGCTGGTGATGGCCCCCATTCGGAGGCGCAGCGCGGGTGCCGGCCTCGCGCAGACTGGCCAGGTCTGCGTGGAGCTTGGCATTCTCCTTTTGGAGAACCTCCATGGCAGCCGTCAAGCGGGCCAATTCCACGCGCAGTTTGGCCACCTCCTCTCCACCTATTGGAGGAGGAGGAGGGGTAGGCCCCGCAAAATTGGCCTCCGCTGCCGCCATGATGGAGGCGGAAGCCCCGGGTATGGCCTTGAGTTTTGAAGATGTCTTCACCTTCAAGGCCACGCCCCTTATCGCGGCTTCCACCGCCTTTGTTCAGTAGTGTTGCCTCAGTTTATGTAAACGCATGTTTGACAAATAAATTATCTTTCTTTCTTTCTTTGTGAACCTTACGCTCCAACTCGGAGCTGCCAGGTGCACCCGCACCTGGCAGCTCCGAGTTGGAGCGTAAGGCCAGGTTAGGCCTCGTTGCCCGCTCCGGGAGCAATATTGCCCGGATGGCGCCCCTCCTTGGCCAGCCTTGCTGACCCCTCGGACCTCGCGGAGACAGAGAGCCCCCTGCCCTTGCCCCGGATCCCACCACGCTTATTAGTGGGGATTTTTCGGGCCGAGGCCTCCTCCTCTCCGGATGACGACCCCCGGTCGCCATACCGCCTGGGCCGCTTGTTGCTGTTCTCCGCGGGCGTCCCGGCCCTCGCGCGGTGGGAGCTCTCTGAGCGTCCCGCGCTCGCATCGCTGGATACGACGTCGGACTCCGACCCCGCATCCCTCCTCTCCTTTGTTTTGCCGTTGCCGGCGGTTTTGTTTTTTGTTTTGTTTAATTCATCCATACTAATCCCACGAGAATGGGGGAAATAAGATACAATCTAGGCAGAGACCCCTGTACCTAGAAGGGCAGATTTAAGTATTTATTACTCGCCATGGGGGTCTGCAGGTACCCTGGCGAGGAGTGCACTAGCGACTGATTTGTTCCATGGAACACCCGTCAGCCATACATCCCCTCGCGGTGCGTCGCCACTTGGGATTCGGGGTAACTTTTTATAGAGGTTTTCTACCTCGCGGTCCGGGCGGTTAAGCCAAGACCCTCGGTCCCCTATCGAAACCGTGAGACGTGATCCACAGCGCTTCGATAGCCAGATTACGAGATTGGCGGTGACAGAAGAGGACGGATCCTTCTCTGTCTGCTCGGAGGCAGGGTGAGTGCACACCAAGCCCGCCCTCATTCCTCAGCTGTGCCCTCTGCTTAACAGAGGGTCACGCAGAGGAACGCACCGTTGGTCCTGAAAGGACCCTACCCTTGTCAGATTCATTAGCCGCGGCGGTCACATTCCCCGGGGGATAAAAGGAAACTCTCATTTCCTCTCATTCCCCGGAGAAGGATACCGCCGCGTCCAGGGTGCACCGGCCCAGCAGCTGCTCTTCCTTCCAGACGTATCGAGAGGGACCAGCAGCCACCAGACACACGTGGAGGACTTCTGACATCGCACCCCAATGTACAGACACCTGCCTGTACATTTTGTCCACGTCAGCAGAGAGGACGTACTTATGCATTCTAAACCTAAGAATTGTTGATAAATATCAAACGCCAATATGTCCACCACAGACAAAAAAATGACTTTCTTACATCAACGTAAAGAGAAAAAAAAATACAATATTTCAATATTTTACAAATTCCAATATGTCCACATATTTACTACAAAACCATTGGGCAAAAACTCCGTTTCGTTTCAAAATCTAATAAGTCTCCAAAGACATTAATATCAAAATCCAATACGTCCAAACGGACCAATCAAATCAAGCGATTGGCTAAGATGGCGGCCATTAGTGTTTTGGTTACAGATCGTTTTTGATACGGTTCCGCAATTAATATTCGTTTTAAATAGTAAAATAGTGTTAGAATGGACTCGAAAGTGCAAAATGTTGAACCTGATAAAGCTAGGAAAAGGTCAAATATAAAGTCGCAGCAGAAGAAAGCAGAAAAAAAACGGAAATTGTAAGTTTAACTTTCTTTACCTTGGTCGAGCTTGCTCTAGTAGGTATAGGGCTGCCATCGTTTTACTTTTATGTACTACGATTTCTCTCTTACGACTTTGTTTAACTAATTATTTTCTAATTGATTACTGTTAAAACTGATTTATTGTGATTAGTAAGTTAATGATTAAAATTTTCATAATAAGTACATTTTTTATTAATTTAATATTAAGAGTAATTTTTAACATCATAGGAGGTACACCTAGTGCCACCCCTAGGTTCTAGCCCAAGATGACGTCATAAAATAGTATTTCTGATCAAATTCAAATATGTCCAACCATGCAGTTTTTTCAAAGTAGTTTATGTCCATTAGTTTAGTTCAAAACCCAATATGTCCAAACAAGTTTTAAAGTTTGTGGCAAGATTTGATTTGATTCGTTTTATTTCTACATTGCCAGGAATAGTCATTGTCAAACAAAGTTAAAATAAACCTTAAGGTCTAAGAAATAACGTTGTCAGCTCCTGCAAACGAAAATACTACGATATCTCTTTTTCACTTATCATGGACATATTGGCGTTTGATATTTATCAACTTTCAGATCGTCCTGGATGGTAGGCCCCACCATCTGTATTGTATTTAAAGAAATACCAGAGGTAGTGGGTGCACTAGCATTAAATACTACCCGTAATTTAGTTGTACTACTGCTCTCGCGCAGTACACCGTGATGAGGAATAAAATATGACAGCTGATCTTCATTAATATTACACACTGACATATGGCCTAAAGAAATGTGCTCAGTCATAAAATCCTTATACATTTTATCGAGTGAGGGTTGGCTGAGATTTCTGCGCTCCAGTGACAGAAAAAATCGTTTTGCACGATGATATGAATCGCCAAAACTATTCGAAGATTCCTTTAACGGTAATTTAACGCTAAAGCGGCCATCTGCTAAGCGCGTTGTGTTTTTATAAAGTGTTCTTCACACATCTTCTCCTCAGCTGAATAAGTCGATGACTCATGGCAAACTTCCTCGAGCTATCAGAAACGCGTCAGTTGGTTTCGGATGTCATCTAACTCAATCCAACTGGAAGAACTTTCACTGATCGGTAATATTTGTAAAATTACATTTAATTGATGAAAATTGAGATGAAATTTTACTAAAACCGCCGTTAATTGGGCCGCAAACTAGCCAACCAAGTCTAGTTTGATAAAGTGTTGGTTTCCCATCACCCAGTAAAATCTTATTAGATCCTAATAAACTCCAAAATACGTCTGCTCCCATAATAATATCAATAGAAGCGGGTGTGTGGAAATACGGATCCGCTAAGTGAATATTTGAGGGTATATTCACATGTACCTGTCTAGCGGGAACGTTATCAGTTATTGTGGGCAAGAC
This sequence comes from Xestia xanthographa, assembly GCA_905147715.2. Classification (NCBI taxonomy): domain Eukaryota; kingdom Metazoa; phylum Arthropoda; class Insecta; order Lepidoptera; family Noctuidae; genus Xestia; species Xestia xanthographa. Next base: position 146,621 of record LR990665.1, read on the forward strand.
AGAACATATTAAATCATTAGCGTACGATTCATGCAACGATTTAATGTGCACACGACACATTTTTTCTACAAGCGTTATGGACTTATTTATGCCTTGTATAGATTTATCTGTGTTGAAATGAGGCAGATTTAACTAGTTAAATAAATTCTCTGTCATTAAACACGACGAACTCCCGGAATCAAGAAGAGCTCGAAAGATGTGTTCTTTATTATTGACATCGTAGCACCTAACCACACCTAACTAGCGCAGTTGACAACAGGATGTCGCCTGTGCCGCTCGTATGCGAATGCGCTTGCGCAGAGATATTAGCCGAGAGCGCAACGTGACTATTGTTTGCGTCGGCAGTGGAGGATGACTCAACCTTAGCCTTATCGGTCGTACCATCAGCTGATTTGCTTGAAACAGGTTTTGGTTTTGTTTCGTCTCGAAACAAGTTTGTTTTTTTTTTGTTTATATTTTATTTAAATATTTGTTTATTCGTGTTAGGATAAGATGACACAATTTGGATCATAAACGTGGTTCTTTTAATTTTTTATTGGTATACTGGGTCGACGATAAACTGCGTCGACTGGAACGCATCCTTTCCTTGAGGAATGGTCGTTGGTGCAAACTTCGCGCTAAACTTTATTTCAGACTGAATATCCATGTCCATAGTTTGTTAGTATTTTAGTATTAGTAACAAAGATGCTTAGGTACTAAGTTAGTATTGTTAGTATCTTAATAATAATGAACAATTTAATTTAAATATATATATTTGTTAGTAACAATGAAAACTTATAAACTATGTTAGTAATATTTACTCTAAGCTGGGTGAGGCACGCCGATCCTGGGGAATGTCTACTTGACTGCGTGCAGTCGTATCCACAGCCCCAAGATCGGAGAGTCCCACCTATCAGCCAACGTTCTCAGAATTATGTTGGGGCTGGCGCGAATACGGCGTAGCAAAGATGCACATCTCTTGCGCATGATCGCCGAAAAATTATCGACGTCCGCGTCCGCAAACATGCCGGACGCGCTGCAAAAACGCGGCAGCCCCATCAGCACCCGGAACGTGTTGTTATATTGTGTGCGCAGACCACTGTATGCCCTTTGTGTAAAGTTCACCCACAGGCTGCACGTGTAAAAGGATTGGCAGTAGGCTTTGAAAAGCGTCACCTTAACCTGAGCCGTACAACGTGCAAACCTGTGAGCCAACATTCCACATCGAACAGCCAGTGACCTGCGCTCCCGTTCTACCCACATTATCTTTTAAATCGTCTGAGACCCAATGACCCAGATATTTAAAATTTGTAACTCTTTTTAGAGGTCTGCCACCCAGCATAACTGGTGGAATTGAGCTGTACATTTACTGCCTGCTTTACATATCATGAGTTCACTCTTTGATGCATTATATTTAAGTCCATGGGTCTCAGCGTACGATTCACACACGTTAATCAGTTTCCTTAATGCTCCGATCGATGGACTCAGCAGAACCATATCGTCTGCATAACTTATATTTTTAATACGTATACCCCATGAATATGACAGCCGATTCCGGTTCTGCTAAGCTCATCGATCAGATTATTCATGTACAGATTAAATAACATGGGCGAGGACAGCCCCCCTGCCTCACCCCTGCCTCAAGCCTGTACTCAGCTGAAAAGGAGTTGGCCCATCTGACACGGTTCTGTTGATTAGCGTACCAAAATTTAAATAAATTTATTACTTCCCGGGGCACATCGGTTTCATGCTGCAGTTTACCCCATAGTACATTATATGATACAAGGTCAAATGCTTTTGACAAATCTAGGTAACACGCAAATACTGGTGTCTTTCTTGCTGTGTAGTACTGCACAGTCTGCTGAAGGCTAAGGATGGCACTCTCTGTAGATAAACCGGACCGAAACCCGAATTGAGCATCATTTATTTTTAGATGTTTATCAAGCTGGCTTACAAGCAGACTGTCCAGTACCTTAGCAATTATCGTCGCCAAAGAAATAGGTCTATAATTTGATAGCACAGATGAATCACCCGTTTTATTTTTGGTGATCGGTACAACAATAAAATTGTACGCATAAATTTTTCAGGTAAATAAGCGTGACCTAGACATAAATTAAAAAATATACATAAAACTCGTGGCAGGTGTATCCCCACATGCTGCAGGTGCTCGATGCTGAGACCATCATGCCCGGGCAATTTTCCTGTAACCATGTTCTTAATTGTAGCAGCAATCTGTTTCGCAGTAAACGTGACGCTTCGCTCGGAGCAGACGGTCCCAGAATCAGGCACAGGCAAAGGCAGCTGATAGTTTAGAGGTGATTGTACTTTAAAATGCTGTCAAAACAGGTCCGCAATACTACCCTGTTCATGTACATCTTCGACGCTCACGGGAAGGCTCGGCTTATGATTTAATTTGTTTGTTGATTTCCAGAATTTACCAAAATCTTTGCTTGAATGGTGTTTAACAATTATATCCATTTTAATTTGGTGTTGATTAACTTGACACCATTTTAATTTACTTTTGATTTTTTTTCTAGATTCGCTCATATCATTAAAAACCGGACGAGAACTGGGCTTACCAAACATTAACCAATGCTTGTAATAAAGTCGCGCCCTCTCGTGAGCGTCGCGAACATACTTATTCCAGCCAGTTACATGCCTACGCTTCGTTATATTTTTATGAAAATAACTGTACTCAGCAGCGTTTACAAGTGTACGTTCAATGTTATTATACATTTCATCCAACAAAGTTAAGTGGCAGGAATCATTACACAACCTGTCCGCACACTGACTAAATTCGCTTGGAAAATCAATTTGATTTAACTCTAAATGACAACAATCGTGATATTTAGATATTTGTTCAGCATCACGTTCACCCTAGATAACTTTGTTTACATATGCGCACGGTTTCGTCGCCGAAATGTGCATTATGATGTTATTAAACTTACATTCTAACATAACAGGCAAGTGGTCCGACCAGTATGAGTCATTATAACACCGATACATTGAGAATGGCCGGCAGCGCGGCACCTGTCACTACGCAGTGATCGAGCCAGCGCATGCACCTGTGTGCGTCGCTTACATATGTATAGGTGTCCGTCGGAAGTGTATTCATATTAACGCACGACCATAACTGTTCCGCACAGAACGAAAGTAGCTCGTTAGCAAATAGTTCACCCGGGTGTGCATTAAAGTCACCAAGAATAAAAACAGACTCGACACTATTATTTTCAATTACCGCGCTGTGAATTCTAATAAATGCTCACTACAATCAGTAGGCATGTACACTGAGAACACCACGAAAGACCTATCACTGAGCGTTACCTAAACAGCTGCAAGACGCACACTACTGCAGCTGATCACTGTCACTGCAGGGAACACACTTTTACGCCAGAGGAGGGCAACTCCTCCATGTGGACGCCCACGCAGCACACCGGCCGAGGTATCCACTGCCGAAGTGCCCGTGTAGGCAAAGTTGTCATCTATAGTACCCAGAAAAGACAGGTCGTGTGGCAGCAGCCATGTCTCCTGCAGCGCTATCAAGTCGACTTCTCGACAAAGTTGTCGTATACAGTCCACTGACCTGACAACGTTTTTACAATTAAATGTTATCATTTTGGTTGTCGTCATGTTGAGTTGTTAGTATTTATCTCGCTAACACGTAAGTCGGTTTTGTTTCCAAATTCAACAAAACGTCGGTACGCAATTCCGATAGGCCAAAAGTCTGTGGTAGAAATAAGCGTGTGGTGCTTGCGTTTACATATTTTACACTCTGATTTCTTGCAATTATTGGGATAGTGACCGTGACTTAAACAATGATAACATACCTTATAGCTCGGCAGTAACGACATTCTATGGATAATGATAGATTAATGATAGAAACTGTGGACATGAATTGAGGTTGTGATCACCATCACCACATTTTGGACAACTATGTGATGAAGAACTACTTGTGTCTTCTGTCGTAACAAAGGCTTTTATTTTAGTGTTTTGTTTTACATTAGTTGTTGAATGACGTGACTTTTCCAGTGTTTCTATTAAGTCGGCGCGATTGCGCGTAAATTCAATCAGCTGATCAAAAGTGATTCGTCTAGATTTATCGATACGCCCTTAGAATTCCTCCAATTCTCGAAACGTTTTAGGATCAAATTTTTGTCGAATTATATAGATAAGTAATGTGTCCCAACTATGAACAGGTTCGCCTAATGTTCTTAACGCTCTGATATTTTTGTTTACATTGTCTACAATACCTTTAAATGCAGTTGAGGACTCCTTAGTGATTGACTCGATATTGAACAACGCTGTAACGTGATTTTCAATCAATAACCTTTCATTATCAAATCGTTAACAAAGAAGCTCCCATGCCACATTGTAGTTTTGAGCAGAAAACTCAATTGACTGGATCACGATAGCAGCAGATCCTTCTAACGATGACCTCAGGTAATGAAATTTATTAATCTCGTCTATTTCGCCATTGCCATGTATGAGACTTGCGAAGGTATCGCAAAATTCGAGCCAGTTATCATACGATCCTGTGAATTTGGGTAATTGGATTGTAGGTAACTTGACGAACTGACGCTTACTGCTACTGCAATTCCATTTTACTTTATCTTGCTCAGATTTTGAAAAGTTTGTTCACATAATTTTAGCTTGAGCTAGCAACCCATAATATTGAGATTCAACTTTTTTTTTTTTTGACAATTCTGCCACACTATTCCCAAACCACTGTAACTCCTGAAAGCCAGAATTAACAGTGGCGACCACCAGAAAAGCGCCGAGACAATGAGGCTCGACGAAGTCCCAGAGAATGAATTTAACTGTCTTGGATCCCGCAACGAAATTAATCAGAAAAGTATAGCGGAAAAGAAAAAAGAAAGAAAAGGCAAGTCAATAATTTACTCTTAAAGTTACCATGACCGGTGAG